>SMGU01008619.1:0-25641 GCA_004348175.1 Puccinia novopanici
TGTATGTCTACATGACCATGTAATTGTGTGTAGAGGGTTGTTGTTGTATGTAAATGTTGTTGTATGTGTATGGTGTATGTAGTATGTTGTTGTGTTGGTTGTGTAATGTACTGAAGGTTGTGTAAGGAGTGTGATATGTAAATGATAGTGAGGATTGGTGATATGTACTGATGGTGGCCAAGGAGGGTGTGTAACTTCTGATCCAAGGGGTTTGAGAGGTTGCCGTCCAAGGTGTCCATAGGGTAAATTGAGCCGTAGAGTCCGTTTCTCCAATCAGATTTGATGATTTCTGGCTGCTAGTATGATAAAAGAAGGGAAAAAGATAGAAAGAAAAGGAAAAAGAATAAAAGAAATAATTTTTTAATTTTCAACATTTAAGAGTACCACAGCGGTCGGTTTGGCTTGCACAGGTCTGAAGAATTGACTGGAGGAACGGCAACTTCTTGGTCATTGCCAGCTCAATTGCGCTCATGCGGCGAGAGACCTTTCACAACCTCTCCGTACAACAATTGGATCGCAGCCATCTAAGTTTTGGCGATAGTCGGCTGAGATTTGACAAGTTTGTATAGATTTTGAATGGATTCCTGGGCCTTATCCAACTGTGGTAAAGTTTACAGAGAGTCAGAGGGGTCAGCCAACTCGTTTCAACTAGGCAGAGAACTTACATTCATCTCGGCAGTAATCCTGAATCATCGGAAGAAGCCAATATTCTCAGCACATTGACTATGAAGCTTAGTTCCAGACGCGTTACTTACTTGGAACCAGCTACCATCTCAGCTACGTAGCGCTCAAGTCGAGAAACACCAACACATTTCTCCTCCTCGTAAACAATTTCACCTTTCAGAGTGACAGTAGTCTTGGGGGCCGTGGGGAAGGTAACTACAAAGCATACATCTCGTGAGTAAACCTTCTCAATCTCTGTAGTGCCTTAGCAGACCAATAAACTAACCATCTTGATACAGGGGGGCTGTGCCAACAGCTTTCCGGAAGTTACTCAAGAGCATCTGTCCAAACTCCTTAGCGAGACGGTAGCGTTTGCCTTTGCTGGCATTGGTATGATCGAGGTCATATTGCATGTAATCGATCAAAGCAGGATTGGCTCGTTTCATGATAACCAAACACTGGGATAACAACCAATCGTAAGAAACTTAACAGCAGGAGAAAGGACGAGTGCTTACCTGGGCGGTAATATCACGATCTACAGTCTGCAATCAACCATAGATGCTGTATCAAGAGTTTGGAAGTGGCAGACATTAAATTAGGAAAGGCGCGAGAGGTAAAACAAGGCAATGCAACTGACATGTCGAAGAAGATTTCCAGAGCAATTTGTCGATCCGGGGATGCTGGGGAGAGGAGGAACGTCGTTTCTGGCCCCCGTTCTGATGGGCAGGTTGGGCCGAGTTGTGGTGTGTCAAGGGGGACCCACTTTTCCGTTCAGGGGCAGCAGACGGGACACGGGTTTCTGTAGATTGTTTGGGCTTTGAAGGCAGCTTGGCAAGACTCGGGCTTCGGCTGGTGGGCGGGTGTGAAAGGGGCTCATCCGGTGGCATCTTCTTCATTTGGGTCTCGAATTGAATACTGAGTTCCAACGCCGCTCGAGAATAGAATGACGAAGTCGGGGGTCCGTTGTACAAGTAGCAATTGCTGAAGACAAGTGGGATATCCGCAACAAATTCTTCGACCAATCGATAATGACAAGGTTTTCCGGCTGAAAATGACAGACAGACACAGACATGAGGGTTAGAAAACCAGTAACTAGTGGGCTGGGAACTTAATGAGCTGCAGCAGGGCGTGGGGACTTCACCTTTGCCCAGACGCATCTCAATGGTGGTCAAATCCATTGGGTGTTCAACAACGTCGAAGTAATTTGGAATGTAGCCACAGGGTCGACAGGAAGAAAGAAAGGGCCAGCAGAGCGATGTTTCTTCAATTGTTTGGTGACACTCACGGCGAAACGATGTTGATCCTTTGTGAACCTGGTGCCGAGGGTTCCAGGAATGAAGCCACTAGCTTGAGACGTTGATTGCGGTAAATCAGAGATTGATGAGGGTTTGTTTGAATACTTTGAATTGATTTTTGAGTTGAGGTGTGAGGGATGTTGCTGTTGTTGGCTGAGTTTCAAGTGATCGATTCTGGCAGGAGAAGAGATAGGTGATGAGATTGGATATGATCATGACTGGGATGCTGAATGCAACGAGTTTTCGTAGGTGAGGCTGGGATGGGTCATAGAGATCAGTAGCAGTCATGATGGAACTGAGATAGCCACGGGTCCTCGAAAAGTCATCCGACTCCGGGGCGAAGTCACGCTTTGCTGATGCGCATGAGTTAGACTATTGCCAAGCGGAGAAACTTGAATTCGTCTATTGACCTTCATTGACAATGCCTGACTGTCTCTAGAGAAATCTGGGCCACAAGACGCTGAGCCACGACCAAATGTTGCCATTGAATCCCGATCACCCAAATTATAAATCAAGTTTTGCGGAGGTCGAACCACGACCAAATGTTGCCATTACATGAAGCTCATCTAAGCTTTCAGTCTGTACACCAATCTCGAGCATGACTCTTTTGAGGGAGTGCTTGATTGGGGCCGATTCGATAAAATGTGAAGGCGTGATTGCTCGATCGATGGAACGAATTGAAGGAGATGACGGGTCTTCCAAAGTGTATCGTTTGGCGGACTTGGAAGCAAGAAACGGGCTGGAAACACCCTCGACATTGTCTGCTCCGCGGCAATGGTGGTCAAATCCATCAGGTGTTCAACGACGTCTGGCTCGGGGCTGCTTGAGGAAGCGAACAGCGCCGGCCAGGCTCTCTGGAGCATCCTGAAATTCCTCGTGATCAGTATCCAAAGCTTCGTCAGTAGAAAACATCTGCTCTTCACTCTCATTGTCACCGTTTCCAAAGAATTGAGACATGTAGAGTAGCGGTTACGCTGTTTGGAACTGGGAGGCTTTGATGACTGAGAGTTGAATTGAGTCTCCGGAGGAGTTGAGGGATGTGCTTCTGGGGAAGAGGGTGCCGGGACTGTGGCAATCTTTTGGACCTCAAGGAGCCGATCCGCGGGAACTTCAACGTTCCGCTCGACAGGAACTTCGACGATCTTTTCGACAGGAACTTCTACGATCCGGTCGACGGGGACTTCGACGATCTTTTCGACAGGAACCTCGACGATGCGGTCGACAGGAACTTCGACGATGCGATCGACGATCTTCTCTATCTCCACGATGCGGTCGATGGGCACCTCGACGCGCTTTTCCACCTCCACGATGCGGTCGACAGGGACCTCGA
This sequence comes from Puccinia novopanici, assembly GCA_004348175.1. Classification (NCBI taxonomy): domain Eukaryota; kingdom Fungi; phylum Basidiomycota; class Pucciniomycetes; order Pucciniales; family Pucciniaceae; genus Puccinia; species Puccinia novopanici. Next base: position 3,289 of record SMGU01008619.1, read on the forward strand.
CGACCCGGTCTACGTGGACGATTTTCTCAACCTCGACCAGGACTTCGACGCGGGCCTCCTTAATTGTCTCGACAATTTTCTCCACCGTCTCCGGGGTAATTTCATCAGTCATCGTGCCCACATCGACCCCGGGCACTACCGCCTTGCTCCCTGCGTCTGAGTCTAACCGGCGACGGGCGAGCGCGTCGTGTCGTCGTCCGACCCATACAGCTGCGAGTTCCGGTGGAGCCCGCCCAGCGCTTCCTTCAGTGGGTGCAGGTCCCGTGACCCGTCATGCTCTGTAGCCTCGCCTTCCCCATTGTCGTCATCATGGGTCGTTGGGGGTATCTTGGTGCTGCCCATCTCGGGGCCAAGTTGGGCAAACCGGGGATCCATTGCCGTGTCTCCGAAAAGATCTCGTGCGTCCGCTTCGGCTAGCTCTTGCTCGGTGGCGACATTGGACTGCGCGTGGATTGAGTGAGTCACCTCCTGCTTGGCTTGAAGTGAGCGCTGTAGATCGGTGGATCTTTCAGGTAGGGGTTCGTCTGATGATGACACCAGCCCATCGGCACGCTGTGAGAGTTTCCTGGGCGTGCCTCGGAAACGGCCTTGGCGGGAAGGCAATCCCCCACGATTGCGACCGCGAGAACCGCCTCTGGGAGTGCCGCGAACAGAAGAGCCGAGCAGAAGTTTCCGAGGGAGTTGATTTTCAGGATGATTGTCGTCGTCATCATCATCATCGTCATCACCATCACCGTTGTCTCGGACGAGCATGTCACTGGCTTGGACAGCATCTCCCAGGGAGACCGCTGATGATTTCTTGGCCCTGAGGGCATCCTCCTTCTTCTGTTGAAGAGCTCCGCGCAAAGTGCTGATGGTGTGCTGGGCGTGGGCAAGAGAGGCCCGCAGCTGATCATTCTCAGTAAAGAAGCCCAAGTTAGAGCCCAAGCCGCGTTGTCTGGCTGGGGTGCCGTTGGGATTATCTGGATCGCCGTCATCCCCATAGCCATCGATCGGCGTGCCGTTGTGGTGAAGATAATCGCCAGGCTTACGCTTTCCGGGGGTCATGCGGGTGGCTAGTATCTCCTCCTTGTCTCCGCCCTTGGGATTGCCCGTCTCATCTGATGTCGCGTTGCCCGGCACACCACCGACGACTCATTTGACAGCGGCCTTCTTTTTCATCGCCTCCAACGCAGCCTTCAAGCCGTCGAGCATGCCTTGTACGTCGCTCTTCTTGCGCTGCAATCCGGCATGATTTTTGCGCTGGGTGGCAATGGTGGTTTCGTACTTGCTACGTTCTTCACCCAGAAAGTTGGTCATTCGCTCAATCTCGGTTCGTTGTTAGTCAGATGGCAGTTGAAGATCACTGAGCTGTTTGATCAATTTTAGTCGATCTGCTTCAACTTTAACTTGCTCATCATTGGTACTTGTGAGCTGTGTTTGAAGTTCTTGCTTGCTGAGCTCCAAATTCCAATTTTCTTCTTTGAATTGATCTGGGCCAAATAATTGAAAGTTAATTACGTGAGTAAATTGGATCAGATAGCAGAAAAAGAAAACGGAAAAAAATACCCACCCATGCTGCTTTCATAGTCTTTGATTTGTTGCATCAGATGTTCATTTCTTTCCCACAGGCCTTCGCGGTCCTCTTTCATTTCCATTAGTTCATCTTCTTTGACGACCAACAGAGACTGCAGCCGGCGCACTTCCCCAAAAGGCTCGGTCCGAGTTCAGTGGCAAATTTGATGTCATTGGCACGATCTTGAGCATTTCGGGCCTGTCTATTGACAGATTGATCTGTGGGTGGGCATTGCTGATTTCAGGAGATTGATTTGGGGTCGGAGGAGTAGGGGGTGGGAGCGGGTGGGATGACCAAGCGGAATGATCGGCATGGTACCATTGGGACTTTGTGAGGGGGTAGAAGGCCTGCTAATTGCGGAAGCCTGGGTGAGGACAAGAGATTAGCATGAGTGGTTTACAGATTGATATTACAATCAAGACTATTGGAGAATGCGAGGACAGGGCTGTACTCACTTCACCTCGGGCCTGACGCCAGATCTCTGAGTTGCCTTCTTGCCAACGCTTCATAGCGGCATCTAGTTCTTCCACCTTGCGACGGACAGTGTCATCCAGGGGGTTCGCCTCGTCTTCGCTGGCCTGAGATTCTCGCAGGCTTGGTTTGGTTCTAGTTCTGAAGGCATGCTTGCTCGTCGTGGGGAATATATATGAAGGCAGATGTTGAAGATCTAGGAGTGGTTGGACAGGTGGTAAATGAGCTCACCGCTTGTTCCGCTGCTTCCCATTCACCTATCTGCTCATAACATGACTGCATTAGTCTTGATACATAGACTTTCGCGTCTCCATTCTGGTTCAGGAAAATAAATATATATATATAAATCTCAATTGATCAGCAAGTTGAGAAATACATTGACCAAAGAGCAATACTAACAACCGTAAAAGATGGCAGTTTCGCCTAATTCCGCATACAATTGAGCCAAAGCTTCACCGGCGACTTCGCGGCTGCTCTCAGGATGATGATGTCGATTTTCGTTATGACCTGTGTTTTGAGCGTCTTGATTGAAATCGACCCCCTAATCTAGAACTTCCTCGAGGTTTTCGAAGGCAGTATACCAAGCAGCATACACAAGAGTAAAAAACAAGACATACCATACCACCCACAATGAGGCCAATCATCGTGCTCGTGCAGATTTTTCCAATTTGCTGGACCCAATGGATGACTTCTATATAGGCATGTGACTTGGCCGCAAGGACGCCAGCGGGAGTATCTAGGTTCTCGGTAACAATTGGGCCGATTTCCTTCAAAGCGCAAACGAAGGGAGAGTTATTAAATTTCTTGTCGCTGGCCGCCAGGTAGGATGTGCCGGTGAGATTGAAATCGGCTCGGGGGGGACGTTGGTTGGAAGCATGTTGAAGACTGCCATCGACACCGGAAGGAGTACCCATTTGGGTGCCATCCGTTGATTTGGCGATGTTAGAAACTGGGGCCCAAGGGCCCGACAGGACAGACCTCAGTTGATCAATGGTCCAGATAGGTAATGGACTTGCCGAGAGAGGCAGCTGTGAAACAGTAGTTGTCGTCAGCTCAGTTGCCACGGGCTTGGTTTCGATATCTGCAAGAGAGGACATGGCTGAATTCTGATAACCAGATTGATTACCATTTGAAGGTCGAGATGCTTTGGTGATAGCATTACTGGATTTACTGGATTATCCGTAAAAGGTTGGGGGACCGTAAAATTCACGCGATAGCTTGAGCCAGCGTCACTACTGGCGGTATTTATTTTATGTTCTGGATTCATTGTAAAGCTCGTCCGTACAGTGTTCCACCAGTCATCAATCTTCTTGCCCAAGGTTGCCCAAGTTCAAGTTTTTCTTCGTTGTGCGTTTGGGATGCTAGTGCTCGAGTGAGGCGTAAGGATTGAACATTGCGGTTGAGTCAGATCGACCTGAGATCCGCTGAGGTGGTTGGAGAGACGGGGGCGTGTGGCACCCGAAATGCTTTTGCGGGACCTGGCAGCAGAAGAGTTGGAAATGGGCCTCAGGCCTTTGCTGATCAGGAGTGAGAAGTTCCTTTTCTTCGAGGAGAGATGGCGTGGCAGGGATAGAAATGCCTGCGTCGTGTGGGGATTTGTCGGAAGGTGGGGGAGCCGATATCAGTTCATCGCCCAATACCTTATGTACCAACGGGTCAGATTTGGCCATACCGGAGGTAATACTCACGTCAGATTGCTGAGGTTCTCGGAGCATTTGGAGATTGTAAGACGACTTGACTAATTCTGCAGAAGGTGAATGTTTTTTATCGTTCAGAAAATCTTCTCGGTCCCTGAGATTGTTGTCGGAGGCTGAGTACGGACGAGATGCTTAATGACTGTGAAGCTAAGATACCTTGAATAATACTATTTGAAGATAAGGTATCTAGGAATTTCAAAATCGACATGAGTTGACGTGTTGAAGATCACAGGGAGGAAAGCAGTAAGACGTGATTTGAATATTGATAGGTGGAGTGATCCCATTTTTAATGCTTCCAGATCTCAGTTGCTCAGCCGCATCAGGATTATTTCGAATGATATACCAGCCGGTCCGAAAGACTAGTATCTTGCCGGGATTTCAGGTCGAGGACGTTGTGATGATGAGCTTTTTTGCTTGTGAGATATGATGTCAATAGGCTCTACTGGTTCGAACAGAGTGAAATTGGGCCTGAAAGGAACATCCGTGTTTGCTCTCGGAGTCCCAGTTTGCCACCTTTTCATGAGCTAAGTCAATTTCTGCGTTAGAGTCGGGCTGAGGCTCACTGGCCAACCAGGTGCGGTCGGCCTCCAGACCAAGAGAAAATGCGGGGAGGTACATTTCAACAACGGGCTAATTGCGAGATGAGAGGCCCGACCTCCAACGGCACTGAGGGACCAAGTGACTCGTCTTCTTCGTCTGCTTGAAAGCTTGTAAGCGCATATTCCGGCTCAGCCCGCTCGAGAACAACCGGAGTTGATGGATATACTCGGGCTTAGCGGTTTGACCACGATCTATACAGAATCGAGTTCCCTGAGTCAGACCCAAACTCATACATGGGCAGGGGGAACAGACGCACCTTTCCTGCCAGTTTCAGGATTGCTTGTAGTAGCATTCCTTTCCTTACCTGGGCTACAGTTCCACTCAGTTTCTTGCTGGAAGCTTAGGGAATGGGGCTAGAGATTCAGTGTTCTTAAGGTGAAATAATCTAATAGCCAAAGAAAGAACTTTCAGAAATGATCAGCCACTTTGAGAAGGACCACATTTGTTTCGATCCCAAGGCATAGGTGAATGTGGGAATATTTCGGAGAATGGGGAGGTACAAAATACCTGATTAATATGATAAGCACCAATGGATAGCAAAATAGTCTTGCACCACTTCTGGTTATCAAAAAAATTGATTTGGGAACTTCCAGGTTTGTAAGCAGTCAATGTAAGCATCAAGTATATTATCAGAGGGAGACTCTCACCTAGATGGCAGAGATTCTCCCTCTCCCATCTAGGTAAGTATCCCCCCTTTTTCCAACTTTCACCTCCTTTCCACACGCTCGAAAGTCAGCAATTGCCTCCATTTTCCGGACAAAGCTTTCCATTAACCATCGAGAAAATCGTATAACCCCAGGAGTTTCGAAGCGATGTGAGCCAACTAATTCGACAAGGCTATAAATGACTTTCCCGGCCATGGTTAGCGTCGTAGAGGCCTCCGTGAAGTTCATCAGAACCGTTTGGATGTGGCTGCCTTGAAGTTCCGGCTTCATATTCTGAATGAGGTCGGCGTGAGTGCTGTAAACCAAGTGACGCTGGCTTTCAAACGAAGTGATCCCGGTACCCATGAATATTCGAACATTGAGGTGGTCATTTAGATATGGGATAAATAAGGAGCGGTGCAAGATATGACGCAAGGCAACGACGAGTTCACGGGGAGACAGTGCCGACTCAGGTGGGATATCTTTGAGTATACAAATAACTTTTTGTGGGATCTCGGTTGCAAATGGCTAAACCAGCGGTGACTGAGCTCTAATGGCGTATGCTATGAGAGACATGACCTGGAAGACGTTGGTTTCAGATTCCATGAGAACAGGGCACATCAAGTCGACCTTCCACGGTCCAGCTGAATCAAGAACAACGGAGGAAAGAAAAAAAATGAAAATTGCCCACCTTCACTTGAGCGACCATCAGTTCGGTGTACTGAGTTCGTTTGCCAGCTTTAGTAATAGTCGACGCAACGCCGACAAATGGAGCTTGAGCACGTTCTGCAACAATCCCATGCCACATATTTTGTGGTAGAGGAGGTGTTTCCAGAAACTGAGAATAAATTTGAGGACCAAAAAAAAAGAAGAAAAGAAAGAATTGAATGAACCGAGTAGTGATGTGGGTGAAATGAGAGGGTGAAGGAGGGATGATAAACCATCCAACAGTAAGGACTCACCTTGAAAATGATGGGTAAACAAGCGGGTAGATTAGGTTGAACAGTAGCTTTGTACGTTAGTAGCAAAAAGACTAAGGCCGCAGGACAGTCTTGCAGTCTTACAGGGCTTTGAAAGATTTCATACCCCTAACCTCTTTGGCAGAGGAAAAATCACCTCCAGTCAGTGGACCTGTGCCCAAAATACTTGGGTTTCCGCTTGCGGTCCTCCGCATCAGATTTGCTTTGCCGCTGTCAGGACCCGCGTTGTTTTGATCTGGAGTGAGATGAGTGCCGCCATCGGGTGAGGTGGGTACGCCATTTCTATCAGTCTTGATATTGCCAAATGTTTCCTCGGTTGTGGCTGGCACGAGACCATAAATTTCCAACATGGTTTGGAAAAAGGGGGCTACTGTCGAATCCAATGACGCTTTGGATGCTCGGTAGAGATTAACCAGCTTGAAGCATATGACCACAGATTCTTCATTGCCATGTCGGACAATGCCAATGAGTAGATTCATCACTTTCAACGCGTTTGTTTTCGTGGCTTTGTGTGCAGATACCCGGGACAGAATATCGAGAAGGAGGTGGCGGTATTTCGAGTAATATAGCAGATTCCAGTGGGTTTCATCAATACATGAATTATCATCGAAGAAGGTTGAAAAACATTAGAAATTTTCTATAAAAAACCCCCTTTTAAAGTGATAGAATAACTAACGTAATCCCAAGTTGATGTCTTAAAGACTGGACCAGTGCTGGAAAGAAATGCAACGATGGCTGAAATGATCACATCAAGGTGCTTCGTAAATTCCACGTCTGAATTCCATGTCTCTTGAGCATAGATCGATCATCTCTCTGAGCTCGGTGAGTAAATGAACTTTTAGTTTGATATCTGAGGGGAAAAGAGGAGGAGGCGGTGATAATTGTCAATATAATACATAGTAAGTCAGTTAGAAAGAGAGACTGACCGCGGGCGTAAGAATCTTCGTCAAGCTGATCTCTAAGCTATGATTGATTAGTTTTCTGAGTGCACTCGTCGATCGGTCCGATAATTTTTGCCCGATCAATTCCACTTGAATCCGCTCACAGATCCTCACCGCAATTTCAGGAGCCACGTTCTTTTTCATCAGTTGGAGTTGGATCTGTTCGATCATTGACTTGACATCCTCTTCACGCAAGATAATTGGCCTTGAGTGTTGTGCGCCAAAGATTGGGATTGATGACATGATTTTGGAAAATAAAGTGGGCTGTGATTTCTCTTCTTGGACGTGCTGGTCGGGGCGACTACGATCGTAATCTGCAACTTCGTATAATCCTTTCTGGTTACTCGATGTTTTATCGATAAAAGTCGACGATAGGGTTTTCGAATCATCACTCTGAGCGTTTTTGTTCCACTGAAGTCATATTCAGCAATATCATTTGCTGTGATTTTTCCATTATCCCACTTCCTAGTTCGAGGCAGGCAGTTCATTAGCCAGTCATATCTGGTCGGCCCATACTAGATGCTGAACACTGGACAAGCTGATGAGAGACCGCATGACATTGATGTTTGGATGGAACACATATTAACACAGAGCAAGTCGGGTTCGCTTGAATAATTTTCCATGAAGGCTTGACCATTGCTTTCCGTTGAGTAGATGAGTAGGGTATATTGAGTGGCAAGAACTCGACTGAGATGGGTTGAGAGCGACTACCGGGGGAGAAATTCGAGACTCTCCTTTCGTCTATCATCAGCCAACTTGAGAGCGAGCTGGGATCCATCTCGAAAAGGCAATCAATCGGGTGGTCGAATGGTTTTTCAGGATAGTATTGATGACCTGTTCGTAATCCTGATTCACATTGTGCAAGTCCATTAGGATGGTCAAGGCCCTGCTTTGGTAGAAAGAGACCGGCATGACCGAGCCTAGCTTGGGAGTCATGACCACGACTTCCAAAGAATCAATCGAAGAGCTGGAATATCGGGAGATATCAGAGGGCTCGACTAGGACGGCGATTCTGGCGGAAAAAACCTTTAGGCTTCGGTTCAAGAACGCACCCAGCTGTCGACAAATTGTTTTCCTGTGTGCAATCACCAGCACCTGCTTCGCCTGATCAGAGTCCACCTTCAATGCTCGAGCGATCGCAAGAAGTGCTAGTCGTTTGAGCGCCTGCTGCTCGGGCGCACAGATGAGCGCATCGTGAGGGGTATGGAAAATCGTATGGAAGCATTGAGATTATATTGAGGAGAACTGATCGGGCAATCCAGTTAATTGGGGTTGTTCATTCAAACGACTGAGCCGAGAGGTCACAACTTTGAAATTATCCGAGCCGATCCAGCGATCAGATATCACTGTAAGAGACAATTCTCCTGGAAGAGAACTAGCACGCTTGGCAAAGGAGAGAATGAATCTAGATCAAAGTGTGGTGCGGATTGGCGAAGATAGATGCGACTGATTCGAAGGATTTCTTGCTGATCACAATCCTCGATCCAAACCCAGAATGGTTCCCCCTGACCATGAGTCTTTGCCGACCATTTGAACTCTTGATTTGCATGGACCCTTACCCTCAGCAAGCTCTCAGTCAGCGGTTGAAGGGTGTAATCGAGCGACAAACGCGGAAATTGGCGAGCTGCTCGTAAGATAACACCTCCCAGGCGGTCGTTTAATCTACAGGCTGATACGATCTCTGATGCTATCATTTCGACGAGATATTTAACTTCTATTTCACCGGCGCGTTCGTCCAAGTCATGAATTAACTGATCTGGAAGACCATTTTAGGATAGCGGATGAACAAAAGGCCACATTCTTTCTAAAAAAAAAACGAGTACAAGTGAGTCAATCAAGCATATCATCGCATCTTTTTGTCAGAGCCCATCCAAGAAAGTTGTTCACTCAACTCTATATACTCTTGCTCATCTCGATCTAAACCCTTGATGTTTCAGCAATTTTTTTCCAAATACTGATTGCGACCAGAGCGCGGACGATTCGAGCCGAGGTTTGAGAGACATAGGCGGTATCCGAGACCAGGGCGAAATCCTCTACGAATGCTCGACATGGGCTTGCAGTAGGATACTAACCTTCCCAACGGTTGCAGTTGGACCGCCCTTGACCTGACAGGGAGCTTGTTCTTGTAACTGCTCCAACTCCTCTAATTCATAATCCTGGACTTTGATCTGATCGAACTCTACACTCTGACTGAGCATTGCTAGCACCTGAATTGACATAGGAAAAAACCCGTGGTTTCAGCTGGAATAAAACGGAATAGGAAGTAGACCAAACGGGGTACAAAATAAGAGGAGAGTGGCTGCTGACATCGGCTTCGGTCATCTTCGGGCGGAATAACTGGTTAAAGATCTCAACGGTTGAATGTTTGATGTAATACTTGGATGCGATGCTGCCCAATTCAGTGGGATCAAGAGATGATATCGAGGATACCCAGATCGACAAAAGAACCTTTGGAGGCATCATAGATTTGAGTACCTTTGATTATGACCGCGTACGCCAGTAAATCCCCAAGCTAAAGTAGAGTACCTAAGAAAATCGCCGAAACAGTCTGAACAAGCTTTTCTATTGAGACTTGATTCAGGTCGCAGTCATTGTACATACCCGCGTAACGCCAGCCTCAAAAAGACGACCACTGATAGTTCTGTCAAAACGTAGCATTCCGGCGTGGTGAATGCTGGGTAAGGAAAAAATATTGTATTAGCCCAAAAATGATAGACTGATTGATCCAGTCGATACGATTCAGAGCTGACCCGAAACCGTCTTGAATCAATTCTTTCATTTGCCTATTAGAGGACCCAGATAGTCCATGTTTGAATGAATCGAAAGTGGCATGTTCGGTGGGATCAAAAAACTCGAGCATGCCTTCTTCGGCAGCTTTTTCTTTTAACATCTGTGCTGTTTTGACTGTTTCCTTGCGAGAGTGAACAAATACCATCACTTGATGGCTTTCTTTGACCAGTTCAGATACCCGTTGGAAAATAAATAAAAATCAAGGAAGCATCGTCCATATTAACTACACATCAGGATTAGGGATGGATTTTTTTAGGAAGGAATCGGGCCAGAATCGTAGTGAAGACAACACTTACCTTCTCAAATGTGGCCTTATCGAGGTTAGTCCTTGAGGTAGCCGAGTTAGGTTTACCTCGAACACCAATAAAATGCTGCTTTAAGGGCACAGGCCGAAAACTACTGTCGAAATAAAATAAGCCTTGCATTCTATTGACCCTAAGGAAATCGGACACGTCGGGGTAGTTGGGCAAGGTTGCCAAAAGTCCTATGATTCGAATGAGAGATTGGGAAGATTCGACCTAGAAAGAGGACAAGAGAGTGAAGATGAACGATCAGATTGGAGGTTAGAGAGTAATCATTGTAGAGAAAACAATTTTACCTGTCGCAAAGTCGAACCCTCTTAAAAGAGAAATGAAGTTGAGTTTTTTTCTGGAGTCAAATCGGAAAAACCATAAGGTGTACATACCGAGACTAGAGCCCTTCACCAGAGGATTTACGGGTCACGACGTCCCATTTTTCGGGTGTAGTGACAATCAGATGTGTTGCGTTAATCTCATCTCTCGTCAATTGCATGTCAAAACGAGACAAAGGCCATATGCCACCGTGTGACAAAACACGAGCTTACCGGTTAACTCCTTGACGACAGCACCGAGCCAGCCTAGCCTCCTGCTCATCTTGCGCACGATCTCAGCTGCTAAGGCCTTCATCGGGGCCACGTAAATGATTTTGAAATCGTTTCTGAGTCCTTTGACTGGCTTTTCTGGATTCAGACTACCGTATTGTGAAATAGCTCGGAGAATGGTCAACATGGCCACATCGGTCTTTCCCTAAATTTCAGATATGCAGACAAAAAAGACATCCCACACACGACGAAAAGAGAGCATGTTGGAGTGAGCAGATAGTTAGGTAAGTCACCTCATTGGAGACTTACCGCACCGGTGGGCGCGCAGATGAGCATATTTTCGTTGGTTTCATAGGCGATCGGGTAAACGGCGCTCTGTAATCGATTGAGGGTTTTATAACTCTGTCTGGCATAAAGTCGGGTAGATATTGCAGTTTCTCAGCCAAACTGCATTTGTAATGCATAAATGCGGCAAAGCAAAGGACTGACAGAGATAGATTTGCGTGAGATGGGATCCATTTGATCGATTCCAATTAGATGTTCGTCTGAGCGCATTGGGATTTTATCAGAGGGTGGGATCATGATTTCTTCGTAACACTACATCGGGATATTGATATCAGGCTTTCCTGTCTTTTTTTCCTTTATGTTTTTTTTTTGTGGTGAGAAAGCATAAAGTTGAGGCTGACCTCGTGTGTTGATCTGGTGGATCCGATGGGAAGTGTAAATTTCTTCCCTGTAAGGCCTGTGGGGTTGATGGGTTGATCTGTGAGAAACTGTGCCAATATCTGGTTCGAGAGTGATTCCAATGATGTAGCTGGCGTCTTTTGAGCAGAATAGTTTTTGATGAGAGCAGAATAGTTTTCGATGAGATTGATGATGCAGTGGGTTAGTGCTAGTTCGGTTGAGTTTGGTGGATACTGGGTGAGTAAGAGTTGGCTATGAGATATGAGATGGAGGAGAGTCAGTTCTATTTGCTCTTTTATGTTTAATATAAGTTGTTTTACTGACTGAATGGCTTGATGAATGAGATGATAGTCTGGGTCAGATAGGGTTGTGCTGGATTTGAGACGAATGGGGATTGAGATTTGAACCTGTCATCTTTGCTGGCGATTGATCGATTCTGTTGTTGAGGTTGGTGGCGATGATGAAGGAGGGAGTTGAAGTTGGACTGCTGCTGCTGGTCGTGGTGAGGGAAGAGTGATTGAGGTGGCTCGGCATGATGGATAGTTTAGGTGATCTGAGGGAGGGCTGTGACTAGTTGTTGTTTGGAAGGCTGATCGGGTTTGTGGGATTGTTTGCTAGGTTGTTGTTTCTGTTCCTGTTGCTGTTGTTTTGAGGTTTGTTTGTGGATGGGTTTCTGAATAGCCAGACGAAAGCCTGTGCAAGGATTGAGAGGTAGACTTGAGGAGGTAGGATGCGCTCGGTGCATTGACCAGATGGTTTGCTGTAACAGAATTTAGGACAAAAACAATAGTACAAGGGGAATAAGTGATTATAAGCTGCGGTGGTGGAATGCGACGCACATCAGCATGATCAAACGAGCGCTTGATCTCAATACAATGGTCACAGAAAGGCTGTAGTTGAATCAAGAATCCTCAGACGACAAGGGCCACGGAGTTCTTAATCGTTATTAGCGAAGCCACTTCTCAAGGCGGCGAGCACATAAGCCGCACGGACGATGATAGGATAGCCAATTTGCTTGGCCGCCACAAGTTTTCTTTGATCGATGTCGCTGAAGCACTCGTGGCACACTTCTCGCCGATTTCCCGCGAGTAGAGGTCTGGCACGTATAGAGCTGCCACCATGGTCAATATTTCAATCGGTCATTCATCTCCACGTTCTTCGAGCTCAACCAGATCGCCATATTTGAAGAAAACCTTGGTCAGACCGATCTTGTAGACGAATGTAGTGCACCAAGCATCCTGATACATGCCTTCCTGCCGTCCAGATATCCACTTGGAATGATCCCAGGTGTCACGACTCGATGGGGCTGGGTGGATTGTAGTTGATTCATCAGCAAGGTGAGCCGCTCCTTGTGCCTTTGACCAACACTCGGAAACGCACCGTTTCACGCCACGCATTCGCAGTGGTCGCAGCAGGGGCAGTCGGCTCACTGCTACGGTCCTGATACTCTTCAACCAGGGCAGCAATGAATTTATAATTGGAGTTCGCGAGAACTCGTGAGTACAGTCGAATTACTGTTTAGCGGGCCCTTATTCTTTTCTATCCATCCTTCAGTACGGTACTCGTGGAATGTGATCTATATTTGCAACCGAGATAGCTCCAAGCGCGTTGAATCCGATCCTAACGAACTGCCCTGGGGTGGTTGGTGATGAGATGTCAGATTGATCACTATTTTGTGACAATATGCGGAAGATATGTGGAAGATAGACTGGAAGCGTACTTACCGGGGTGGTGGTCTTATGAATTGTGGTGGTCGTGAATTGGGTGGTCGTGTTTGAGATTCGAATTTCGATCACTGTGCGTAGACTGGGGGCCCGTGAGACCGCGGGCGCAAGCTGCGGGTCCCAAAAAAAACTCTGGGGCATTCCTTTGCTATTTCTAGGCTTCGAAACCAGATTGTGGTACTCAAGAAGTGGAATAAAATATCATTTATATACAAGTCATCAAGAACCTAGACCCTTAATCTTTCAAGGGATCCCTAGTGACTCAGGATTTCTAATTGAGAAATAAGTTTAGGTGCTGAGAAGACCCCACTTCTTCAATCACCTGTAAAATAATAGATTGTTTTACAATGAAATGTAATTAACAAAAAAAAATTGGGCACATGCCCACTAGCAGAGCCTCTTGGTTTGATAGAATCTCCACATAAGCCCAAAAGATACACATAATGATGCAAAAAGGATTTCAATTCTTGCAACAGGAAAATCAACCAAATATTTCAAGGAAGCTGAAAGTACCTACCCAATCTACCATGAGCCAACATATCACAAACTAATAACAACCAGGAGCACTAGCCAGTGTCTCAAGAATATAAAAACTCCAAAGACCATCAGTGAATATTATGATCCCAAAAATCATATACTAATCACAACCAGGAACACTAGCCAGTGTTTCAAGAATATAAAAACAGCCCAAGACCATCAACTAAGAACCTCAAAACCAAGATTATTCAAACCAATATCAATATTCATTGGATATCTAGTGACATCCAGGAGAATTGAAGACCACATACGTATCCAGGCTCATACCCAAAGTGTGCACTTGAATCCACTCCACCAACAATCCCTCCTTAATTATTCCTATAAATCCACCCATGTACAACTGGGCCATTGGAAAACAGACAGAAACCAATGCTGAAAATGTATTGTGAACCAAATGAACCTCAGTGGGCTTATGGCCATCAAAGGAGACAATCAGATACAATGAAACACCATGAATCAAATTTTAGACATACCCAAATTTATATTCACCACCAATCCCCAACTAGTATCTGTGCCACTAGGCAATCAAAAAAGTAGAAAAAAAATTACAGAGGTCCCCAAGTGGCAAAGCTAATGATTCCCTAGAAAGAATTCTCAAGTACAATGTTATTAATTAAAGGGGGTTCAACACACAACCCCCAAATATTGGTTGTGCGACCCCTAGGACGTTGGGAAGACGTCCCAGGGGGGTTGCACAACCAAAAAACCGCCGGGATTGGGGGACGTGGAACAAATTTTAAAAAAAAACTATTTTTTTCATAAATTTTTTTGGGGGTCACAATCACTGCAGAAAAAACTCAGTCAACTGCCTGCAGTTGACATGCAGCGTGCTCTAGCCAAGCTGCCATTCAAGCTCCACCTGTCTGCATATGTAGATTGGTTGGCACAGTCACTGTGCAGCATGCACAGTGACTGTGCATCAAATCTTGGTTAAATCACCCTTGGAGAAAGGTTTGAGTAACACCACAAGCTTCCTGGGAGTTTCTGCATGTCAACTGCAGGTAGTTGAGCCAGTTTTTTTTTGCAGTGAATGAGATATATTTTATGATATTGATGTTTATTCCTACATTTTCAGGGGTGAAGAATCTAATGGTAAGATTCATTTCTCCAAAAAAACTTTATTTTTCTACTCTTATTGGTGTTATGGCTGGTTTTTTGGGGGAATTTTTTCAGGTGTCAAATCAAAAGATTTTGGGAAATTTTAAAACTTATTCCCAAGCTTTGAATGGTTAAAAAAACAATGGTGAAATTTATTTTGGTTAAAGTTCAATAATTCTTCCTATTTGGAAAAAAGAAATTTATGAAACCCCCCAAATAGGAAGAATTATTGAACTTTAACCAAAATAAATATCACTATTGCTTTTATAACCATTGAAAGCTTGGTAATAAATTTTAAAAGTTCCCAATATCTCTTGATTTGTCACCTGAAAAACTTCCTCCAAAAAATCAGGTGTAACACCAATAAGAGTATAAAAATAAAGTTTTTTGGAGAAATGAATGTTACCGTTAGATTCTTCAACTCTAAAAATGTATTAATAAACCTTAATATCATAAAATATCTCTCATTGTGACCCCCCAAAAAAATTATGAAAAAAATAGATTTTTTTTTTAAATTCGTTCCGCGACCCCCAATCCCGGCGGTTTTTTGGTTGCGCGACCCCCCTGAGACGTCTTCCCAACGTCCCAGGGGTTGCGCAACCAACATGTGTCAAACCCCCTAATTAAAGTATATGTACCATTTCAGATAATATTTTGTACATCTGATGTGGTGTGAGTAATGTAAATGGAGAATCCTCTTGTGGATGTATCAAGGACTGAAACAGATTTGTAATTACTCATATTATCTTCCATCAACAATCCTTCTTTTCACACAAATACTGCCCTCATCTGTGGAAAAATATTTTGCACATTCTCTTCTGTTCTAACCATTGGGAAGAGATTATCATTTTTTTTGCCAAGGATTTCTATCTGGAAACCAGAGTTCCTGGCTTGAATTTTTGTAAAACCACAGTGGGAAAGGCACACAGATTGATTTAGCTCTGTGATATTTTGCATTCTGTCTGCAGGGAGAGCGGGGGATCAGTTTATGATATATTCTATACTCACTAAACTGCAGGAGTAATAAATGAAAACAGTCACATGGAATTCAAAATGTCAGTCAATGATACATCCTGGAAGAAGGTGAGAACAAAATATCAATTTCAGAAGAGGAATGCATCACTTCATTCATGATTTGACACAGAGTGGCTTTCTGTCTCTCATTGTTGCACTTGAGGCCTCAAGCTCAAAAGTTCAAACAAGCTTGTGGGCCCCTAGGGGTCCACAAGCCTGTTAATTAATGATTTATAGTGGTCCAAGGATGGTTTGTGTCAACCATGGATAGTACACAAATTAACCCACAAGCTCATCATAGATTGCCTACTCTCAGAGTGAGTTTTTTGGATGAGGGCTTCTGGGTTTGTAGCCAGGATTAAAGCTTGGGGGTTTTGTTTTTCTTTGTGGACATAGAAAAGGCAAAGGGTCCAGTACAAGTGAAAGACATAGAAAAGAAAATTAAGAAAATTAAGAAAATTAAGAAAATTAAGAAAAAGGGGGGACAGATGGAAAGTTGGGCAGTATAGCGGAAATTCAGGTCAGGAGGCAGTTGGCCAATGCAACTTGGTTCCAGAAAAAACAGTGTATGGGTTGGTTCCTTCACTTTTCTGCAGGCACAGAAGTTCTAGAATCAGGGTGTCTTTTATTACATCTAGACAGGAGAGAGTGAATCTCTCTGTAACTAAACATAATTCACAATAGGATTCTAGGAGTTGGAATGGAAACAAAAAGAAAGGTGGTGAAAGTTGGAAAAGAGGGGGACACTTACCTAGACAGAAGAGGGAAAATCTCTGCCATCTATGTGAGGGTGAGAAGTGATCATGATAATATACTTGATGATTATGTCAACTGATTATGCAATCCTTGTGAACCCCAAGAGGAGGTGGTTTACAACAAACCTCAAAGTTGACAAATCAAATGATTTGATAACCAGCAGTCCTTCATAAACATACTGAGACTATATTGCAATCAATTGATGCTTATCAGATGAATCAGGTAGCTTGTCCCTCCCAATTCTCAAAAATATTCCCATATTCACCTATGCCTCAGGATCAAAAGAATCAGTTGGACAAAATAAACTCTAGATGGTATTGATCGCAACACTTCATTTTGGGTATATATGGCTATGGAAAACACAATATCTAACAATGAGCTGGGATGTGGTCCTTTTAAAATTGGCTGGTCATTTCTGAAATTGCATTTTTTGGCTATTAAATTTTTTTCACCTTAAGAATACTGAATCTCTTGGTAGCCCCGTTCCCAGGAGGAAACTGAGTGGGACTGTAGCCCAGGTAAGGAAACAAATGCCACTACAAGCAAGCCTAAGTTGCTTGCGTGCATCTCAGTTCACCTCAGATGCACATCACCAATCAGTTCATCACAACCCATATTAACTTGGTGGTTTTCATCCCAGGACCCAGATTAATGCACTCAACCATATTAGTGTAAGTGACCTGCTGAAATTCTCTTCCGTGTGGAAAATCTGTAAAAGGACTGGAAGGACTGGTGACAGGGTATGTGAAACTAGCACTTGCGTTCTACCACACTCGATCGGTTTGCCCACGAGCAAAGCTTCCATCGACTACGACACGAACGATCGGGTTGGACTGGAGAAACTGGAAGGAAAAGTGTGTGTGTTCACCCTGCCCATGTATGAGTGTGGGTCTGACTCAGGGAATTCGATTCTGTACAAATGGCGGTCAATCCGCTAAGCACAAACATATCTATCAATTCCGGTGGTTCTCGAGCGGGCTGAGCCGGAATATGCGCTTACAGCCCACAAAGCAGACGAAGAAGAGGAGTCATTCGGTCCCTCAGTGCTTCCGGAGGTTGGGCGTCTCATCTCGCAACTACTCCGTGGTCGAAATGTATTCCCCCACATCTTCTTTCGGTCTGGAGGCCGACCCCTCCACACTTGGGCGTGTGACCAGTGAGCCTCAGACCGACTCACACGCAGAAATCGACTTGGCTCATGAAAAGGTGGAAAACTGGACTTTGAGAGCAAACACGCATAATCACAACGTCCTCGCCCTGAAATCCCAGCTAGATACTAGTCTTTCTGACCGGCTGGTATATCTCATTCGAGGTGATCCTGATGCAGCTAAGCTACCTAGATCCGAAAGCATCAAAAATGGTCTTGTCGCTCCCTGTGATCTTCAACAAATCAACTCGCCAGATATGCAACCTCGTATTTCGATCTCCGAAGTGCATTTAAATTATATTTTAAAGTCATCCCCACTGGACCTCCATCGACTTTGAAATTCATGGAGATCCTTATCGTCGATGAGTGTTATTCAAGGTATCTTGGCTTCACAGTCATCAAGCATCTCGTCCGTACTCAGACGCCTGCAACGACAATCTCAGCGACCGAGAAGATTTTCTGAACGATAAAAAAACATTCGTCTTCTGCAGAATTAGCCAGGTGGTCTTACAATCTCCAAATGCTCCACACACCTCCTCAGCAATTTGACGCGAGTATTAACTCGGGTATTGCCAAATCTTACCCGTTAGTATATAAGGTATTGGCCGATCAACTGATATCTAGAATCAAGGGTGACTCTGCTCAATTTATGATACCCAAAAATATTTGAAGCACATAACAGACTCGCCTCACAAAACCCGGTTCAATCCTCAGCCATCTCTCAAGTTTGCTTTTGATGACGTTGAATGAGAAACAGGCTAGCTATCATGCAGATTTCCAGGTGCGCCTGTCGAAATTCAGGATCATACTTTGGCTCATCCTCACCATCGCCAGTCTCGAACAAGGACAACATGCTAGCTGGTGTTTTGGACCAGGTTCCTCTAGGCCTGCCAGTTTGGTCAGGCTTGGCCATACCGCTGTCTCAAGACCCAATATCCTCGCACCACCCGAACCTCCAGGCCACGCAAGATCTCCCTGCAGCTTCAGTTGACTTTACTTGAACTAATCGCCCCAGTTGAATCAGCCAATCAATCACTTATATGCAATCAGTTTAATGGAGACCATTTTCTGGTGTGTGTTTTTTTATTCGTCTCATGTGTCACATTACTCGATGCTGACATGACACATACAGTATTTTTGTTCTTTTCGTCACTTAAAGTCTGAAGCTGAAGAGGGACCGGTTCGTGAGCTGTCGCTTCCGCCCAGCAAGTTTGATGGAAATATTGATGCGACTAGTTTCGGTTATCCTTACAACTTGCGGGTCTACCCTCGTTCTCATCAAACAAAATTCCAAAGCAATTATCAAATCCACACGCGTAACCTCGAGCCAGTCAAAGTTCATCCCCATTAAGATCAATGCCTCACATAAGGAGCTCAAGAAGCGGTGCAAATACCTGAAAGGCTTTTGCAAGCAGTATGAACAATTGAGGATCATGACTGGGCATCACCAGGGTATCAGTCGCTTAGATCTTGGCCCTAGCGCTGCTGTTGGGGCGCGAGATGTTGGGGACAGTCATCTGGGAGAGCTGACCGACTCGGATAAAGAAGAAGAAGTCTGGGCTGCATATGAGAGTGTGAAGAATGTGGATGTTCTTGATGCTTCACCGGGTATGCCCCACCTTTCCATCAATCAATATCGCTGTGCTTCCCCTAACCACTTACTCTCTCCTCCTACTCCTACAGAGGGCACTCAAATTTGGACAACAGCTGAGGCGGCTGACAATGAGCGAGTTTCTTGTGTTGAAAACCAAATCATTGCGCGGTTGAGAGGAAGGCTTGGATCTGCTCGAAACGCAACAGAAATGTTTCGGTTGGTGGATTCAGTTTTTTCAAACATCCATTGACATCTCTTTCCCTATCGGCTTCACTCCATGGAAAGATGTCCAAAGACCCTGATTTTTCACCACTGTGTGATTCTGTTGCAGGGTTTTTTCCAAGTTTAATTCCCTTTTTGTTTGCCCAAAAATTCAAGAAGCTGTCTCAAACTCAAGTGAGTATCTCCTGGACTTTTCTTTTAATCAATGCCAGTTGTTAAATGCATTATCTGCCAATTGTTTAGCTGACCGAATTGGTTGAGGAAGATATCAACAAACTTTAGCTAACCACCCAGGTACAGGTTGGATTGCTTGAGAGCCCGGAAGTGATATTTGGAAAGGTGGTTGACATGCTATTTATCTGATCCGATGAGACATCATTAAATGAAGCCTTGAAAGATGCTCGAATTCGACTTAAAAAATAATAACTTATATAATGGGCCTTCTTTTCTAGGTCCCAAGGTGCGCTAGCCGTTGGTCAACTATGGGTTCAAACGGCGAAGGTCGCAAGAAAAACTGCCTACAGTGCTGTTCTTCAGGCCTCAGAATTGCAGGCACCCACCGCTTTCATCCAACAAACAAAGCTGCTGAAAATGGAAGACCAGCCATACAAAGCGCTCCTCAAGCTTGACGAGAACTTGAAAAAAAACCCCTGGTACAAATAAACGATGGCAGCTTTGATGGATTGAATGAGATTTGCACTCGCGATTACGCCAAGGTAAGTAGTCGAGTTGTCCGCTATCTGATGTTAGAAACCTCAACCCTGCCCTTGATTGGGTTTTTTAGCCCGCATGGCAAAGGGGAACATTGATTGATGAGGTCGATCGTTATCCTTCCAATCACATCGTTGAACATCATGAAAAGCTTTGTCAAGAAAATCCTAGGTTGATTCACGATGGTCTACGACGCTCTATACGCACATGAATCTTCAATCCTGTAGTTCCGCATTAGCTTGGTATTACGAGCTTCCTTTGGCTATATTACGAGCTTCCTTTGGCTACTTGGCAGACATGGTGCTCGAAAGTGTGGTCCCTCTGTAAGTACCACTTGAAATCGAGGAGTATCTATCCCAACTGAGTGCTGAAACTTACCCAAAAATATTCCACAAGGATCAAGCTTAACCTCAAATCAACACCTCGGCATCAATCACTCCTGTCGGGACGTTCTGCGGTCGGCTGCTGTTTGGGTTGTTGGCGAATGTATACGGACAAAAACGGATATATGGTATTGGTCAGTCCGGACATGGAAGATAGCACACTCGCGGCTTTAGTCCATCAAAATCGTCCTAGAAAGTATCCTAACCTCTGAATTGATGATCATCAGTGTATTGACTGTGGGCAGGCTGTTGCCAGATCAGGCCCCAGAGCTTGAGTATTCATGTGGCGGTACAGTCTGAAGCTAAAACCGGCACTTAGTTGGAGGTAAACCAATCAAATAATAAGTAAAGAAATGGCACGCTTTTCTTGACAGATTTTTCTTAGGAATAGGTATTGGTGGTGATTACCCACTCTCGACTTGTATCACATTTGAATTTGCAGCGATTTGGATTCGAGGCCGAATGATGACTGCGGTGTTTGGTTCAAAGGTGAGACTTTTTTTCAAATGGCTTCTACTGCCTTGGGCGTAGTTGATTTGTAATCCTTGCCTTTTTTTTCTTTTTCAGATTTGTGATTTGGTTTAATGGCGGACCGGGATGTAGTTCTGCAGAAGGTGCTCTGACGGAAGGTGGCCCCCTTATCCCTAGCTCAAAAATCACCACCCGGACAGCCAATCGGGCAATTTAAAGTGATTGGTATTCGAGGCCAGTGTTTTCTTGGTGAGACTTTTTTTAAATGGCTTCTACTGGCTGAATTGTGGCACAGCATGAAACTAAACTCACAGATCGACGGAAGTAGATTCAATCGTTGGCCATTCAGTTGATTACCTTTGGAGATCGTTGATCGGGCTTCGAGCGCTACCGGGCGCAATAGCACCTTATTTTCGGCTGATGAACTCCGAGAATTCGCGGTATACCATGGGCATAGGAAGAGATATCCTGCCGCTGGTGATGTCGACGTGTTTCTTTCCGCCGGTGGATATTGCCCATGTGAGATTTGTTACCAACTCCAATTATTCTTTTGGCCCAACACCGGAAAAAACCTTTGATCAAATCATCAACTCGTCCATCAGTCAACTGGGAGCTAGTCACTACAAACAAGAATCAAGAACCCCTGGTTTGGAGAGCTCTCTGGGCATTGATTCCAACTCTGAGTACTTGTCAAATCTGTCAACGTAACAACGTAAGCGCTTTTGATGTTTGTCAAATAGTCCTTTCAATAATTCCGCTACCTGATCTGACCTAATTTCAGCTTTGGTCAACACTCTTCTGCCTATGTTTTCGTTTCCAGTGGCAAATGCCGCATTTGTTGAGAGTGACTATATGATTATTGGATGGTGACACTCTTGAAAATCTATCCTGCATGGTGGTGGGCCACAAACGAGTCAACATCAACTCAATTTTTAACCGCGGGTGAAAAACATCAACTCAATTTGTAACTGCAGGTGAAGAAAAAGTTCAAGCCAAAGACGAGGCCTCATCAGATCAGCCTTCGATCATCTTGAGGTTTTACAGCAATCCCACTCTTCTTTAACCTGCCTTGACCCTGATTGTGGCCTCATTTCAAATCAACATCAAACGCACAAACCAATTCTTTATTCATTTTCGGGCGGCTTTGGAATCCTGAGCTCTTCAAGCCAGTGGTACGAGAATTTTATAGCGCATGGAGTGAGATCATCAATCCGAAGTGGAACCAAAGATTCCCAATAGATATGTTTTTTGTCCGAACACGCATGTGTCCAATCCAAGTGAGTTACACTATAGCCCAACCTGCTATTGCCACTATCAATCACAGCCCAATAATCCTACCTTCAGAAATATCCTTGTACCATCATGGACAGTCATTCCTGAATCCTGTCCCTCCTCACGACCACTACTGCCTTCCACCAAACAACAATCCAAATCATCAAATCGTAATTCATTCAAACCCATTTCAAACCAACCAATCCACAATCCACCAAAAC
>SMGU01008621.1:0-25235 GCA_004348175.1 Puccinia novopanici
TTGATTGATGGAAAGGTGGGGCATACCCGGTGAAGCATCAAGAACATCCACATTCTTCACACTCTCATATGCAGCCCAGACTTCTTCTTCTTTATCCGAATCGGTCAGCTCTCCCAGATGACTGTCCCCAACATCTCGCGCCCCAACAGCAGCGCTAGGGCCAAGATCTAAGCGACTGATACCCTGGTGATGCCCAGTCATGATCCTCAATTGTTCATACTGCTTGCAAAAGCCTTTCAGGTATTCGCACCGCTTCTTGAGCTCAGTATGTGAGGCGTTGATCTTGATGGGGATGAACTTTGACTGGCTCGAGGTTACGCGTGTGGATTTGATAATTGCTTTGGGATTTTGTTTGATGAGAACGAGGGTAGACCCGCAAGTTGTAAGGATAACCGAAACTAGTCGCATCAATATTTCCATCAAGCTTGCTGGGCGGAAGCAACAGCTCACGAACCGGTCCCTCTTCAGCTCCAGACTTTAAGTGACGAAAAGAACAAAAATACTGTATTTATCATGTCAGCATCGAGTAATGTGACACATGAGACGAATAAAAAAACACACACCAGGCAATGGTCTCCATTAAACTGATTGCATATAAGTGATTGATTGGCTGATTCAACTGGGGCGATTAGTTCAAGGAAAGTCAACTGAAGCTGCAGGCAGATCTCGCGTGGCCTGGAGCTTCGGGTGGTGCGAGGATATTGGGTCTTGAGACAGCGGTATGGCCAAGCCTGACCAAACTGGCAGGCCTAGAGGAACCTGATCCAAAACACCAGCTAGCATGTTGTCCTTGTTCGAGACTGGCGATGGTGAGGATGAGCCAAAGTATGATCCTGAATTTCGACAGGCGCACCTGGAAATCTGCATGATAGCTAGCCTGTTTCTCATCCAACGTCATCAAAAGCAAACTTGAGAGAGGGCTGAGGATTGAACCGGGTTTTGTGAGGCGAGTCTGTTATGTGCTTCAAATATTTTTGGGTATCATAAATTGAGCAGAGTCACCCTTGATTCTAGATATCAGTTGATCGGCCAATACCTTATATACTAACGGGTAAGATCTGGCAATACCCGAGTTAATAATCGCGTCAAATTGCTGAGGAGGTGTGTGGAGCATTTGGAGATCGTAAGACTACCTGACTAATTCTGCAGAAGACGAATGTTTTTTTATCGTTCAGAAAATCTTCTCGGTCGCTGAGATTGTCGTTACAGGCGTCTGAGTACGAACGAGATGCTTGATGACTGTGAGGCCAAGATACCTTGAATAACACTCATCGACGATAAGGATCTCCAGGAATTTCAAAATCGATGGAGGTCCAGTGGGGATGACTTTAAAATATAATTTAAATGCACTTCGGAGATTGAAATACGAGGTCGTATATCTAGCGAGTTGATTTGTTGACGATTGAAGGGAGCGACAAGACCATTTTTGATGCTTTCGGATCTAGGTGGCTTAGCTGCATCAGGATCACCTCGAATGAGATATACCAGCCGTTCAGAAAGACTAGTATCTAGCCGGGATTTCAGGTCGAGGACGTTGTGATGATGCGTGTTTGCTCTCGAAGTCCAGTTTTCCACCTTTTCAAGAGCCAAGTCGATTTCTGCGTGTGAGTCGGGCTGAGGCTCACTGGTCACACGCCCAAGTGTGGAGGGGTCAGCCTCCAGACCGAAAGAAGATGTGGGGGAATACATTTCGACCACGGAGTAGTTGCGAAATGATACGCCCGAGCTCCGGAAGCACTAGCGACTGAATGACTCCTCTTCTTCGTCTGCTTTATGAGCTGTAAGCGCATATTCCGGGTAAGCCCGCTCGAGAACCACCGGAGTTGATAGAGATGTTTGTGCTTAGCGGATGTACCGCCATCTGTACAGAATCGAATTCCCTGAGTCAGACCCACACTCATACATGGGCAGGGTGAACACACACACCTTTCCTTCCAGTTTCTCCAGTCTATCCCGATCGTTCGTGTCGTAGTTGATGGAAGCTTTGCTCTTGAGCAAATCGAGTGTGGTAGAACGCAAGTGCTAGTTTCACATACCCTGTCACCAGTCCTTCCAGTCCTTTTACAGATTTTCCACACGGAAGAGAATTTCAGCAGGTCACTTACACTAATATGGTTGAGTGCATTAATCTGGGTCCTGGGATGAAAACCACCAAGTTAATATGGGTTGTGATGAACTGATTGGTGATGTGCATCTGAGGTGAACTGAGATGCACGCAAGCAACTTAGGCTTGCTTGTAGTGGCATTTGTTTCCTTACCTGGGCTACAGTCCCACTCAGTTTCCTCCTGGGAACGGGGCTACCAAGAGATTCAGTATTCTTAAGGTGAAAAAAATTTAATAGCCAAAAAATGCAATTTCAGAAATGACCAGCCAATTTTAAAAGGACCACATCCCAGCTCATTGTTAGATATTGTGTTTTCCATAGCCATATATACCCAAAATGAAGTGTTGCGATCAATACCATCTAGAGTTTATTTTGTCCAACTGATTCTTTTGATCCTGAGGCATAGGTGAATATGGGAATATTTTTGAGAATTGGGAGGGACAAGCTACCTGATTCATCTGATAAGCATCAATTGATTGCAATATAGTCTCAGTATGTTTATGAAGGACTGCTGGTTATCAAATCATTTGATTTGTCAACTTTGAGGTTTGTTGTAAACCACCTCCTCTTGGGGTTCACAAGGATTGCATAATCAGTTGACATAATCATCAAGTATATTATCATGATCACTTCTCACCCTCACATAGATGGCAGAGATTTTCCCTCTTCTGTCTAGGTAAGTGTCCCCCTCTTTTCCAACTTTCACCACCTTTCTTTTTGTTTCCATTCCAACTCCTAGAATCCTATTGTGAATTATGTTTAGTTACAGAGAGATTCACTCTCTCCTGTCTAGATGTAATAAAAGACACCCTGATTCTAGAACTTCTGTGCCTGCAGAAAAGTGAAGGAACCAACCCATACACTGTTTTTTCTGGAACCAAGTTGCATTGGCCAACTGCCTCCTGACCTGAATTTCCGCTATACTGCCCAACTTTCCATCTGTCCCCCCTTTTTCTTAATTTTCTTAATTTTCTTAATTTTCTTAATTTTCTTTTCTATGTCTTTCACTTGTACTGGACCCTTTGCCTTTTCTATGTCCACAAAGAAAAACAAAACCCCCAAGCTTTAATCCTGGCTACAAACCCAGAAGCCCTCATCCAAAAAACTCACTCTGAGAGTAGGCAATCTATGATGAGCTTGTGGGTTAATTTGTGTACTATCCATGGTTGACACAAACCATCCTTGGACCACTATAAATCATTAATTAACAGGCTTGTGGACCCCTAGGGGCCCACAAGCTTGTTTGAACTTTTGAGCTTGAGGCCTCAAGTGCAACAATGAGAGACAGAAAGCCACTCTGTGTCAAATCATGAATGAAGTGATGCATTCCTCTTCTGAAATTGATATTTTGTTCTCACCTTCTTCCAGGATGTATCATTGACTGACATTTTGAATTCCATGTGACTGTTTTCATTTATTACTCCTGCAGTTTAGTGAGTATAGAATATATCATAAACTGATCCCCCGCTCTCCCTGCAGACAGAATGCAAAATATCACAGAGCTAAATCAATCTGTGTGCCTTTCCCACTGTGGTTTTACAAAAATTCAAGCCAGGAACTCTGGTTTCCAGATAGAAATCCTTGGCAAAAAAAATGATAATCTCTTCCCAATGGTTAGAACAGAAGAGAATGTGCAAAATATTTTTCCACAGATGAGGGCAGTATTTGTGTGAAAAGAAGGATTGTTGATGGAAGATAATATGAGTAATTACAAATCTGTTTCAGTCCTTGATACATCCACAAGAGGATTCTCCATTTACATTACTCACACCACATCAGATGTACAAAATATTATCTGAAATGGTACATATACTTTAATTAGGGGGTTTGACACATGTTGGTTGCGCAACCCCTGGGACGTTGGGAAGACGTCTCAGGGGGGTCGCGCAACCAAAAAACCGCCGGGATTGGGGGTCGCGGAACGAATTTAAAAAAAAAATCTATTTTTTTCATAATTTTTTTGGGGGGTCACAATGAGAGATATTTTATGATATTAAGGTTTATTAATACATTTTTAGAGTTGAAGAATCTAACGGTAACATTCATTTCTCCAAAAAACTTTATTTTTATACTCTTATTGGTGTTACACCTGATTTTTTGGAGGAAGTTTTTCAGGTGACAAATCAAGAGATATTGGGAACTTTTAAAATTTATTACCAAGCTTTCAATGGTTATAAAAGCAATAGTGATATTTATTTTGGTTAAAGTTCAATAATTCTTCCTATTTGGGGGGTTTCATAAATTTCTTTTTTCCAAATAGGAAGAATTATTGAACTTTAACCAAAATAAATTTCACCATTGTTTTTTTAACCATTCAAAGCTTGGGAATAAGTTTTAAAATTTCCCAAAATCTTTTGATTTGACACCTGAAAAAATTCCCCCAAAAAACCAGCCATAACACCAATAAGAGTAGAAAAATAAAGTTTTTTTGGAGAAATGAATCTTACCATTAGATTCTTCACCCCTGAAAATGTAGGAATAAACATCAATATCATAAAATATATCTCATTCACTGCAAAAAAAAACTGGCTCAACTACCTGCAGTTGACATGCAGAAACTCCCAGGAAGCTTGTGGTGTTACTCAAACCTTTCTCCAAGGGTGATTTAACCAAGATTTGATGCACAGTCACTGTGCATGCTGCACAGTGACTGTGCCAACCAATCTACATATGCAGACAGGTGGAGCTTGAATGGCAGCTTGGCTAGAGCACGCTGCATGTCAACTGCAGGCAGTTGACTGAGTTTTTTCTGCAGTGATTGTGACCCCCAAAAAAATTTATGAAAAAAATAGTTTTTTTTTAAAATTTGTTCCACGTCCCCCAATCCCGGCGGTTTTTTGGTTGTGCAACCCCCCTGGGACGTCTTCCCAACGTCCTAGGGGTCGCACAACCAATATTTGGGGGTTGTGTGTTGAACCCCCTTTAATTAATAACATTGTACTTGAGAATTCTTTCTAGGGAATCATTAGCTTTGCCACTTGGGGACCTCTGTAATTTTTTTTCTACTTTTTTGATTGCCTAGTGGCACAGATACTAGTTGGGGATTGGTGGTGAATATAAATTTGGGTATGTCTAAAATTTGATTCATGGTGTTTCATTGTATCTGATTGTCTCCTTTGATGGCCATAAGCCCACTGAGGTTCATTTGGTTCACAATACATTTTCAGCATTGGTTTCTGTCTGTTTTCCAATGGCCCAGTTGTACATGGGTGGATTTATAGGAATAATTAAGGAGGGATTGTTGGTGGAGTGGATTCAAGTGCACACTTTGGGTATGAGCCTGGATACGTATGTGGTCTTCAATTCTCCTGGATGTCACTAGATATCCAATGAATATTGATATTGGTTTGAATAATCTTGGTTTTGAGGTTCTTAGTTGATGGTCTTGGGCTGTTTTTATATTCTTGAAACACTGGCTAGTGTTCCTGGTTGTGATTAGTATATGATTTTTGGGATCATAATATTCACTGATGGTCTTTGGAGTTTTTATATTCTTGAGACACTGGCTAGTGCTCCTGGTTGTTATTAGTTTGTGATATGTTGGCTCATGGTAGATTGGGTAGGTACTTTCAGCTTCCTTGAAATATTTGGTTGATTTTCCTGTTGCAAGAATTGAAATCCTTTTTGCATCATTATGTGTATCTTTTGGGCTTATGTGGAGATTCTATCAAACCAAGAGGCTCTGCTAGTGGGCATGTGCCCAATTTTTTTTTGTTAATTACATTTCATTGTAAAACAATCTATTATTTTACAGGTGATTGAAGAAGTGGGGTCTTCTCAGCACCTAAACTTATTTCTCAATTAGAAATCCTGAGTCACTAGGGATCCCTTGAAAGATTAAGGGTCTAGGTTCTTGATGACTTGTATATAAATGATATTTTATTCCACTTCTTGAGTACCACAATCTGGTTTCGAAGCCTAGAAATAGCAAAGGAATGCCCCAGAGTTTTTTTTGGGACCCGCAGCTTGCGCCCGCGGTCTCACGGGCCCCCAGTCTACGCACAGTGATCGAAATTCGAATCTCAAACACGACCACCCAATTCACGACCACCACAATTCATAAGACCACCACCCCGGTAAGTACGCTTCCAGTCTATCTTCCACATATCTTCCGCATATTGTCACAAAATAGTGATCAATCTGACATCTCATCACCAACCACCCCAGGGCAGTTCGTTAGGATCGGATTCAACGCGCTTGGAGCTATCTCGGTTGCAAATATAGATCACATTCCACGAGTACCGTACTGAAGGATGGATAGAAAAGAATAAGGGCCCGCTAAACAGTAATTCGACTGTACTCACGAGTTCTCGCGAACTCCAATTATAAATTCATTGCTGCCCTGGTTGAAGAGTATCAGGACCGTAGCAGTGAGCCGACTGCCCCTGCTGCGACCACTGCGAATGCGTGGCGTGAAACGGTGCGTTTCCGAGTGTTGGTCAAAGGCACAAGGAGCGGCTCACCTTGCTGATGAATCAACTACAATCCACCCAGCCCCATCGAGTCGTGACACCTGGGATCATTCCAAGTGGATATCTGGACGGCAGGAAGGCATGTATCAGGATGCTTGGTGCACTACATTCGTCTACAAGATCGGTCTGACCAAGGTTTTCTTCAAATATGGCGATCTGGTTGAGCTCGAAGAACGTGGAGATGAATGACCGATTGAAATATTGACCATGGTGGCAGCTCTATACGTGCCAGACCTCTACTCGCGGGAAATCGGCGAGAAGTGTGCCACGAGTGCTTCAGCGACATCGATCAAAGAAAACTTGTGGCGGCCAAGCAAATTGGCTATCCTATCATCGTCCGTGCGGCTTATGTGCTCGCCGCCTTGAGAAGTGGCTTCGCTAATAACGATTAAGAACTCCGTGGCCCTTGTCGTCTGAGGATTCTTGATTCAACTACAGCCTTTCTGTGACCATTGTATTGAGATCAAGCGCTCGTTTGATCATGCTGATGTGCGTCGCATTCCACCACCGCAGCTTATAATCACTTATTCCCCTTGTACTATTGTTTTTGTCCTAAATTCTGTTACAGCAAACCATCTGGTCAATGCACCGAGCGCATCCTACCTCCTCAAGTCTACCTCTCAATCCTTGCACAGGCTTTCGTCTGGCTATTCAGAAACCCATCCACAAACAAACCTCAAAACAACAGCAACAGGAACAGAAACAACAACCTAGCAAACAATCCCACAAACCCGATCAGCCTTCCAAACAACAACTAGTCACAGCCCTCCCTCAGATCACCTAAACTATCCATCATGCCGAGCCACCTCAATCACTCTTCCCTCACCACGACCAGCAGCAGCAGTCCAACTTCAACTCCCTCCTTCATCATCGCCACCAACCTCAACAACAGAATCGATCAATCGCCAGCAAAGATGACAGGTTCAAATCTCAATCCCCATTCGTCTCAAATCCAGCACAACCCTATCTGACCCAGACTATCATCTCATTCATCAAGCCATTCAGTCAGTAAAACAACTTATATTAAACATAAAAGAGCAAATAGAACTGACTCTCCTCCATCTCATATCTCATAGCCAACTCTTACTCACCCAGTATCCACCAAACTCAACCGAACTAGCACTAACCCACTGCATCATCAATCTCATCGAAAACTATTCTGCTCTCATCAAAAACTATTCTGCTCAAAAGACGCCAGCTACATCATTGGAATCACTCTCGAACCAGATATTGGCACAGTTTCTCACAGATCAACCCATCAACCCCACAGGCCTTACAGGGAAGAAATTTACACTTCCCATCGGATCCACCAGATCAACACACGAGGTCAGCCTCAACTTTATGCTTTCTCACCACAAAAAAAAAACATAAAGGAAAAAAAGACAGGAAAGCCTGATATCAATATCCCGATGTAGTGTTACGAAGAAATCATGATCCCACCCTCTGATAAAATCCCAATGCGCTCAGACGAACATCTAATTGGAATCGATCAAATGGATCCCATCTCACGCAAATCTATCTCTGTCAGTCCTTTGCTTTGCCGCATTTATGCATTACAAATGCAGTTTGGCTGAGAAACTGCAATATCTACCCGACTTTATGCCAGACAGAGTTATAAAACCCTCAATCGATTACAGAGCGCCGTTTACCCGATCGCCTATGAAACCAACGAAAATATGCTCATCTGCGCGCCCACCGGTGCGGTAAGTCTCCAATGAGGTGACTTACCTAACTATCTGCTCACTCCAACATGCTCTCTTTTCGTCGTGTGTGGGATGTCTTTTTTGTCTGCATATCTGAAATTTAGGGAAAGACCGATGTGGCCATGTTGACCATTCTCCGAGCTATTTCACAATACGGTAGTCTGAATCCAGAAAAGCCAGTCAAAGGACTCAGAAACGATTTCAAAATCATTTACGTGGCCCCGATGAAGGCCTTAGCAGCTGAGATCGTGCGCAAGATGAGCAGGAGGCTAGGCTGGCTCGGTGCTGT
Organism: Puccinia novopanici; assembly: GCA_004348175.1. Lineage (NCBI taxonomy): Eukaryota > Fungi > Basidiomycota > Pucciniomycetes > Pucciniales > Pucciniaceae > Puccinia > Puccinia novopanici. The sequence continues at coordinate 8,570 of SMGU01008621.1, forward strand.
CGTCAAGGAGTTAACCGGTAAGCTCGTGTTTTGTCACACGGTGGCATATGGCCTTTGTCTCGTTTTGACATGCAATTGACGAGAGATGAGATTAACGCAACACATCTGATTGTCACTACACCCGAAAAATGGGACGTCGTGACCCGTAAATCCTCTGGTGAAGGGCTCTAGTCTCGGTATGTACACCTTATGGTTTTTCCGATTTGACTCCAGAAAAAAACTCAACTTCATTTCTCTTTTAAGAGGGTTCGACTTTGCGACAGGTAAAATTGTTTTCTCTACAATGATTACTCTCTAACCTCCAATCTGATCGTTCATCTTCACTCTCTTGTCCTCTTTCTAGGTCGAATCTTCCCAATCTCTCATTCGAATCATAGGACTTTTGGCAACCTTGCCCAACTACCCCGACGTGTCCGATTTCCTTAGGGTCAATAGAATGCAAGGCTTATTTTATTTCGACAGTAGTTTTCGGCCTGTGCCCTTAAAGCAGCATTTTATTGGTGTTCGAGGTAAACCTAACTCGGCTACCTCAAGGACTAACCTCGATAAGGCCACATTTGAGAAGGTAAGTGTTGTCTTCACTACGATTCTGGCCCGATTCCTTCCTAAAAAAATCCATCCCTAATCCTGATGTGTAGTTAATATGGACGATGCTTCCTTGATTTTTATTTATTTTCCAACGGGTATCTGAACTGGTCAAAGAAAGCCATCAAGTGATGGTATTTGTTCACTCTCGCAAGGAAACAGTCAAAACAGCACAGATGTTAAAAGAAAAAGCTGCCGAAGAAGGCATGCTCGAGTTTTTTGATCCCACCGAACATGCCACTTTCGATTCATTCAAACATGGACTATCTGGGTCCTCTAATAGGCAAATGAAAGAATTGATTCAAGACGGTTTCGGGTCAGCTCTGAATCGTATCGACTGGATCAATCAGTCTATCATTTTTGGGCTAATACAATATTTTTTCCTTACCCAGCATTCACCACGCCGGAATGCTACGTTTTGACAGAACTATCAGTGGTCGTCTTTTTGAGGCTGGCGTTACGCGGGTATGTACAATGACTGCGACCTGAATCAAGTCTCAATAGAAAAGCTTGTTCAGACTGTTTCGGCGATTTTCTTAGGTACTCTACTTTAGCTTGGGGATTTACTGGCGTACGCGGTCATAATCAAAGGTACTCAAATCTATGATGCCTCCAAAGGTTCTTTTGTCGATCTGGGTATCCTCGATATCATCTCTTGATCCCACTGAATTGGGCAGCATCGCATCCAAGTATTACATCAAACATTCAACCGTTGAGATCTTTAACCAGTTATTCCGCCCGAAGATGACCGAAGCCGATGTCAGCAGCCACTCTCCTCTTATTTTGTACCCCGTTTGGTCTACTTCCTATTCCGTTTTATTCCAGCTGAAACCACGGGTTTTTTCCTATGTCAATTCAGGTGCTAGCAATGCTCAGTCAGAGTGTAGAGTTCGATCAGATCAAAGTCCAGGATTATGAATTAGAGGAGTTGGAGCAGTTACAAGAACAAGCTCCCTGTCAGGTCAAGGGCGGTCCAACTGCAACCGTTGGGAAGGTTAGTATCCTACTGCAAGCCCATGTCGAGCATTCGTAGAGGATTTCGCCCTGGTCTCGGATACCGCCTATGTCTCTCAAACCTCGGCTCGAATCGTCCGCGCTCTGGTCGCAATCAGTATTTGGAAAAAAATTGCTGAAACATCAAGGGTTTAGATCGAGATGAGCAAGAGTATATAGAGTTGAGTGAACAACTTTCTTGGATGGGCTCTGACAAAAAGATGCGATGATATGCTTGATTGACTCACTTGTACTCGTTTTTTTTTTAGAAAGAATGTGGCCTTTTGTTCATCCGCTATCCTAAAATGGTCTTCCAGATCAGTTAATTCATGACTTGGACGAACGCGCCGGTGAAATAGAAGTTAAATATCTCGTCGAAATGATAGCATCAGAGATCGTATCAGCCTGTAGATTAAACGACCGCCTGGGAGGTGTTATCTTACGAGCAGCTCGCCAATTTCCGCGTTTGTCGCTCGATTACACCCTTCAACCGCTGACTGAGAGCTTGCTGAGGGTAAGGGTCCATGCAAATCAAGAGTTCAAATGGTCGGCAAAGACTCATGGTCAGGGGGAACCATTCTGGGTTTGGATCGAGGATTGTGATCAGCAAGAAATCCTTCGAATCAGTCGCATCTATCTTCGCCAATCCGCACCACACTTTGATCTAGATTCATTCTCTCCTTTGCCAAGCGTGCTAGTTCTCTTCCAGGAGAATTGTCTCTTACAGTGATATCTGATCGCTGGATCGGCTCGGATAATTTCAAAGTTGTGACCTCTCGGCTCAGTCGTTTGAATGAACAACCCCAATTAACTGGATTGCCCGATCAGTTCTCCTCAATATAATCTCAATGCTTCCATACGATTTTCCATACCCCTCACGATGCGCTCATCTGTGCGCCCGAGCAGCAGGCGCTCAAACGACTAGCACTTCTTGCGATCGCTCGAGCATTGAAGGTGGACTCTGATCAGGCGAAGCAGGTGCTGGTGATTGCACACAGGAAAACAATTTGTCGACAGCTGGGTGCGTTCTTGAACCGAAGCCTAAAGGTTTTTTCCGCCAGAATCGCCGTCCTAGTCGAGCCCTCTGATATCTCCCGATATTCCAGCTCTTCGATTGATTCTTTGGAAGTCGTGGTCATGACTCCCAAGCTAGGCTCGGTCATGCCGGTCTCTTTCTACCAAAGCAGGGCCTTGACCATCCTAATGGACTTGCACAATGTGAATCAGGATTACGAACAGGTCATCAATACTATCCTGAAAAACCATTCGACCACCCGATTGATTGCCTTTTCGAGATGGATCCCAGCTCGCTCTCAAGTTGGCTGATGATAGACGAAAGGAGAGTCTCGAATTTCTCCCCCGGTAGTCGCTCTCAACCCATCTCAGTCGAGTTCTTGCCACTCAATATACCCTACTCATCTACTCAACGGAAAGCAATGGTCAAGCCTTCATGGAAAATTATTCAAGCGAACCCGACTTGCTCTGTGTTAATATGTGTTCCATCCAAACATCAATGTCATGCGGTCTCTCATCAGCTTGTCCAGTGTTCAGCATCTAGTATGGGCCGACCAGATATGACTGGCTAATGAACTGCCTGCCTCGAACTAGGAAGTGGGATAATGGAAAAATCACAGCAAATGATATTGCTGAATATGACTTCAGTGGAACAAAAACGCTCAGAGTGATGATTCGAAAACCCTATCGTCGACTTTTATCGATAAAACATCGAGTAACCAGAAAGGATTATACGAAGTTGCAGATTACGATCGTAGTCGCCCCGACCAGCACGTCCAAGAAGAGAAATCACAGCCCACTTTATTTTCCAAAATCATGTCATCAATCCCAATCTTTGGCGCACAACACTCAAGGCCAATTATCTTGCGTGAAGAGGATGTCAAGTCAATGATCGAACAGATCCAACTCCAACTGATGAAAAAGAACGTGGCTCCTGAAATTGCGGTGAGGATCTGTGAGCGGATTCAAGTGGAATTGATCGGGCAAAAATTATCGGACCGATCGACGAGTGCACTCAGAAAACTAATCAATCATAGCTTAGAGATCAGCTTGACGAAGATTCTTACGCCCGCGGTCAGTCTCTCTTTCTAACTGACTTACTATGTATTATATTGACAATTATCACCGCCTCCTCCTCTTTTCCCCTCAGATATCAAACTAAAAGTTCATTTACTCACCGAGCTCAGAGAGATGATCGATCTATGCTCAAGAGACATGGAATTCAGACGTGGAATTTACGAAGCACCTTGATGTGATCATTTCAGCCATCGTTGCATTTCTTTCCAGCACTGGTCCAGTCTTTAAGACATCAACTTGGGATTACGTTAGTTATTCTATCACTTTAAAAGGGGGTTTTTTATAGAAAATTTCTAATGTTTTTCAACCTTCTTCGATGATAATTCATGTATTGATGAAACCCACTGGAATCTGCTATATTACTCGAAATACCGCCACCTCCTTCTCGATATTCTGTCCCGGGTATCTGCACACAAAGCCACGAAAACAAACGCGTTGAAAGTGATGAATCTACTCATTGGCATTGTCCGACATGGCAATGAAGAATCTGTGGTCATATGCTTCAAGCTGGTTAATCTCTACCGAGCATCCAAAGCGTCATTGGATTCGACAGTAGCCCCCTTTTTCCAAACCATGTTGGAAATTTATGGTCTCGTGCCAGCCACAACCGAGGAAACATTTGGCAATATCAAGACTGATAGAAATGGCGTACCCACCTCACCCGATGGCGGCACTCATCTCACTCCAGATCAAAACAACGCGGGTCCTGACAGCGGCAAAGCAAATCTGATGCGGAGGACCGCAAGCGGAAACCCAAGTATTTTGGGCACAGGTCCACTGACTGGAGGTGATTTTTCCTCTGCCAAAGAGGTTAGGGGTATGAAATCTTTCAAAGCCCTGTAAGACTGCAAGACTGTCCTGCGGCCTTAGTCTTTTTGCTACTAACGTACAAAGCTACTGTTCAACCTAATCTACCCGCTTGTTTACCCATCATTTTCAAGGTGAGTCCTTACTGTTGGATGGTTTATCATCCCTCCTTCACCCTCTCATTTCACCCACATCACTACTCGGTTCATTCAATTCTTTCTTTTCTTCTTTTTTTTTGGTCCTCAAATTTATTCTCAGTTTCTGGAAACACCTCCTCTACCACAAAATATGTGGCATGGGATTGTTGCAGAACGTGCTCAAGCTCCATTTGTCGGCGTTGCGTCGACTATTACTAAAGCTGGCAAACGAACTCAGTACACCGAACTGATGGTCGCTCAAGTGAAGGTGGGCAATTTTCATTTTTTTTCTTTCCTCCGTTGTTCTTGATTCAGCTGGACCGTGGAAGGTCGACTTGATGTGCCCTGTTCTCATGGAATCTGAAACCAACGTCTTCCAGGTCATGTCTCTCATAGCATACGCCATTAGAGCTCAGTCACCGCTGGTTTAGCCATTTGCAACCGAGATCCCACAAAAAGTTATTTGTATACTCAAAGATATCCCACCTGAGTCGGCACTGTCTCCCCGTGAACTCGTCGTTGCCTTGCGTCATATCTTGCACCGCTCCTTATTTATCCCATATCTAAATGACCACCTCAATGTTCGAATATTCATGGGTACCGGGATCACTTCGTTTGAAAGCCAGCGTCACTTGGTTTACAGCACTCACGCCGACCTCATTCAGAATATGAAGCCGGAACTTCAAGGCAGCCACATCCAAACGGTTCTGATGAACTTCACGGAGGCCTCTACGACGCTAACCATGGCCGGGAAAGTCATTTATAGCCTTGTCGAATTAGTTGGCTCACATCGCTTCGAAACTCCTGGGGTTATACGATTTTCTCGATGGTTAATGGAAAGCTTTGTCCGGAAAATGGAGGCAATTGCTGACTTTCGAGCGTGTGGAAAGGAGGTGAAAGTTGGAAAAAGGGGGGATACTTACCTAGATGGGAGAGGGAGAATCTCTGCCATCTAGGTGAGAGTCTCCCTCTGATAATATACTTGATGCTTACATTGACTGCTTACAAACCTGGAAGTTCCCAAATCAATTTTTTTGATAACCAGAAGTGGTGCAAGACTATTTTGCTATCCATTGGTGCTTATCATATTAATCAGGTATTTTGTACCTCCCCATTCTCCGAAATATTCCCACATTCACCTATGCCTTGGGATCGAAACAAATGTGGTCCTTCTCAAAGTGGCTGATCATTTCTGAAAGTTCTTTCTTTGGCTATTAGATTATTTCACCTTAAGAACACTGAATCTCTAGCCCCATTCCCTAAGCTTCCAGCAAGAAACTGAGTGGAACTGTAGCCCAGGTAAGGAAAGGAATGCTACTACAAGCAATCCTGAAACTGGCAGGAAAGGTGCGTCTGTTCCCCCTGCCCATGTATGAGTTTGGGTCTGACTCAGGGAACTCGATTCTGTATAGATCGTGGTCAAACCGCTAAGCCCGAGTATATCCATCAACTCCGGTTGTTCTCGAGCGGGCTGAGCCGGAATATGCGCTTACAAGCTTTCAAGCAGACGAAGAAGACGAGTCACTTGGTCCCTCAGTGCCGTTGGAGGTCGGGCCTCTCATCTCGCAATTAGCCCGTTGTTGAAATGTACCTCCCCGCATTTTCTCTTGGTCTGGAGGCCGACCGCACCTGGTTGGCCAGTGAGCCTCAGCCCGACTCTAACGCAGAAATTGACTTAGCTCATGAAAAGGTGGCAAACTGGGACTCCGAGAGCAAACACGGATGTTCCTTTCAGGCCCAATTTCACTCTGTTCGAACCAGTAGAGCCTATTGACATCATATCTCACAAGCAAAAAAGCTCATCATCACAACGTCCTCGACCTGAAATCCCGGCAAGATACTAGTCTTTCGGACCGGCTGGTATATCATTCGAAATAATCCTGATGCGGCTGAGCAACTGAGATCTGGAAGCATTAAAAATGGGATCACTCCACCTATCAATATTCAAATCACGTCTTACTGCTTTCCTCCCTGTGATCTTCAACACGTCAACTCATGTCGATTTTGAAATTCCTAGATACCTTATCTTCAAATAGTATTATTCAAGGTATCTTAGCTTCACAGTCATTAAGCATCTCGTCCGTACTCAGCCTCCGACAACAATCTCAGGGACCGAGAAGATTTTCTGAACGATAAAAAACATTCACCTTCTGCAGAATTAGTCAAGTCGTCTTACAATCTCCAAATGCTCCGAGAACCTCAGCAATCTGACGTGAGTATTACCTCCGGTATGGCCAAATCTGACCCGTTGGTACATAAGGTATTGGGCGATGAACTGATATCGGCTCCCCCACCTTCCGACAAATCCCCACACGACGCAGGCATTTCTATCCCTGCCACGCCATCTCTCCTCGAAGAAAAGGAACTTCTCACTCCTGATCAGCAAAGGCCTGAGGCCCATTTCCAACTCTTCTGCTGCCAGGTCCCGCAAAAGCATTTCGGGTGCCACACGCCCCCGTCTCTCCAACCACCTCAGCGGATCTCAGGTCGATCTGACTCAACCGCAATGTTCAATCCTTACGCCTCACTCGAGCACTAGCATCCCAAACGCACAACGAAGAAAAACTTGAACTTGGGCAACCTTGGGCAAGAAGATTGATGACTGGTGGAACACTGTACGGACGAGCTTTACAATGAATCCAGAACATAAAATAAATACCGCCAGTAGTGACGCTGGCTCAAGCTATCGCGTGAATTTTACGGTCCCCCAACCTTTTACGGATAATCCAGTAAATCCAGTAATGCTATCACCAAAGCATCTCGACCTTCAAATGGTAATCAATCTGGTTATCAGAATTCAGCCATGTCCTCTCTTGCAGATATCGAAACCAAGCCCGTGGCAACTGAGCTGACGACAACTACTGTTTCACAGCTGCCTCTCTCGGCAAGTCCATTACCTATCTGGACCATTGATCAACTGAGGTCTGTCCTGTCGGGCCCTTGGGCCCCAGTTTCTAACATCGCCAAATCAACGGATGGCACCCAAATGGGTACTCCTTCCGGTGTCGATGGCAGTCTTCAACATGCTTCCAACCAACGTCCCCCCCGAGCCGATTTCAATCTCACCGGCACATCCTACCTGGCGGCCAGCAACAAGAAATTTAATAACTCTCCCTTCGTTTGCGCTTTGAAGGAAATCGGCCCAATTGTTACCGAGAACCTAGATACTCCCGCTGGCGTCCTTGCGGCCAAGTCACATGCCTATATAGAAGTCATCCATTGGGTCCAGCAAATTGGAAAAATCTGCACGAGCACGATGATTGGCCTCATTGTGGGTGGTATGGTATGTCTTGTTTTTTACTCTTGTGTATGCTGCTTGGTATACTGCCTTCGAAAACCTCGAGGAAGTTCTAGATTAGGGGGTCGATTTCAATCAAGACGCTCAAAACATAGGTCATAACAAAAACTGACATCACCATCTTGAGAGCAGCCACGAAGTCGCCGGTGAAGCTTTGGCGTAATTTTATGCGGAATTAGGCAAAACTGACATCTTTTACAGTTGTTAGTATTGCTCTTTGGTCAATGTATTTCTCAACTTGCTGATCAATTGAGATTTATATATATATATTTATTTTCCTGAACCAGAATGGAGACGCGAAAGTCTATGTATCAAGACTAATGCAGTCATGTTATGAGCAGATAGGTGAATGGGAAGCAGCGGAACAAGCGGTGAGCTCATTTACCACCTGTCCAACCACTCCTAGATCTTCAACATCTGCCTTCATATATATTCCCCACGACGAGCAAGCATGCCTTCAGAACTAGAACCAAACCAAGCCTGCGAGAATCTGATTGATCAACCCAGCCAAGCCTCCCAATCAAACTCGAACAATCATCCCTGCCTCAAATCGCATCATACACCATGAAGCGTTGCCAAGAAGATAACGCAGAGATCTGGCGTCAGGCCCAAGGTGAAGTGAGTACAGCCCTGTCCTCGCATTCTCCAATAGTCTTGATTGTAATATCAATCTGTAAGCCACTCATGCTAATATCTTGACCTCACCCAGGCTTCCGCAATTAGCAGGCCTTCTACCCCCTCACAAAGTCCCAATGGTACCATGCCGATCATTCCGCTTGGTCATCCCACCCACTCCCACCCCCTACTCCTCCGACCCCAAATCAATCTCCTGAAATCAGGAATGTCCACCCACAAATCAATCTGTCAATAGACAGGCCCGAAATGCTCAAGATCGTGCCAATGACATCAAATTTGCCACTGAACTTGCACCGAGCCTTTTGGGGGAGGTGCGCCGGCTGCAGTCTCTGTTGGTCGTCAAGGAAGATGAACTAATGGAAATGAAAGAGGACCGCGAAGGCCTGTGGGAAAGAAATGAACATCTGATGCAACAAATCAAAGACTATGAAAGCAGCATGGGTGGGTATTTTTTTCCGTTTTCTTTTTCTGCTATCTGATCCAATTTACTCACGTAATTAACTTTCAATTATTTGGCCCAGATCAATTCAAAGAAGAAAATTGGAATTTGGAGCTCAGCAAGCAAGAACTTCAAACACAGCTCACAAGTACCAATGATGAGCAAGTTAAAGTTGAAGCAGATCGACTAAAATTGATCAAACAGCTCAGTGATGTTCAACAGCCATCTGACTAACAACAAGCCGAGATTGAGCGAATGACCAACTTTCTGGGTGAAGAACGTAGCAAGTACGAAACCACCATTGCCACCCAGCGCAAAAATCATGCCGGATTGCAGCGCAAGAAGAGCGACGTACAAGGCATGCTCGACGGCTTGAAGGCTGCGTTGGAGGCGATGAAAAAGAAGGCCGCTGTCAAATGAGTCGTCGGTGGTGTGCCGGGCAACGCGACATCAGATGAGACGGGCAATCCCAAGGGCGGAGACAAGGAGGAGATACTAGCCACCCGCATGACCCCCGGAAAGCGTAAGCCTGGCGATTATCTTCACCACAACGGCACGCCCGATTGATGACTATAGGGATGACGGCGATCCAGATAATCCTAACGGCACCCCAGCCAGACAACGCGGCTTGGGCTCTAACTTGGGCTTTTTTACTAAGGATGATCAGCTGCGGGCCTCTCTTGCCCACGCCCAGCACACCATCAGCACTTTGCGCGGAGCTCTTCAACAGAAGAAGGAGGATGCCCTCAGGGCCAAGAAATCATCAGCGGTCTCCCTGGGAGATGCTGTCCAAGCCAGTGACATGCTCGTCCGAGACAACGGCGACGACGACAACGACGATGATGATAATGACGACGACAATCATCCTGAAAATCAACTCCCTCGGAAACTTCTGCTCGGCTCTTCTGTTTGTGGCACTCCCAGAGGCGGTTCTCGCGGTCGCAATCGTGGGGGATTGCCTTCCCGCCAAGGCCGTTTCCGAGGCACGCCCAGCAAACTCTCACAGGGTGCCGATGGGCTGGTGTCATCATCAGACGAACCTGTACCTGAAAGATCCACCGATCTACAGCGCTCACTTCAAGCCGAGCAGGAGGTGATACACTCAATCCATGCGCAGTCCGATGTCGCCACCGAGCGAGAGCTAGCCGATGCGGACGCGTGAGCTCTGTTCGGAGACACGGCAATGGATCCCCGGTTTGCCCAACTTGGCCCCGAGATGGGCAGCACCAAGATACCCCCAACGACCCATGATGACGACAATGGGGAAGGCGAGGCTACAGAGCATGACGGGTCACGGGACCTGCACCCACTGAAGGAAGCGCTGGGCGGGCTCCACAGGAACTCGCAGCTCAACTCCCTAACGACATCCGCGCGGAACTTGCCCGTCGCCGGTTAGACTCAGACGCAGGGAGCAAGGCGGTAGTGCCCGGGGTCGATGTGGGCACGATGACTGATGAAATTACCCCGGAGACGGTGGAGAAAATTGTCGAGACAATTAAGGAGGCCCGCGTCGAAGTCCTGGTCGAGGTTGAGAAAATCGTCCATGTAGACCGGGTCGTTGTGGTCCCTGTCGACCGCATCGTGGAGGTGGAAAAGCGCGTCGAGGTGCCCATCGACCGCATCGTGGAGATAGAGAAGATCGTTGATCGCATCGTCGAAGTTCCTGTCGACCGAATCGTCGAGGTTCCGGTCGAACGGGTTGTTGAAGTCCCCGTGGACCGGATCGTAGAAGTTCCTGTCGAAAAGATCGTCGAAGTTCCTGTCAAGCGGAACGTTGAAGTCCCCGCGAATCGGCTCCTTGAGGTCCAAAAGATTGCCACAGTCCCGGCACCCTCTTCCCCAGAAGCACATCCCTCAACTCCTCCGGAGACTCAATTCAACTCTCAGTCATCAAAGCCTCCCAGTTCCAAACAGCGTAACCGCTACTCTCCATGCCTCAATTCTTTGGAAACGGTGACAATGAGAGTGAAGAGCAGATGTTTTCTACTGACGAAGCTTTGGATACTGATCACGAGGAATTTCAGGATGCTCCAGAGAGCCTGGCCGGTGCTGTTCGATTCCTCAAGCAGCACGGAGCCAGTGGTTCCACTGATCTCTCCACGGCTCATCTCCTCGTCCGCGGAGCAGACAATGTCGAGGGTGTTTCCAGCCCGTTTCTTGCTTCCAAGTCCGCCAAACGATACACTTTGGAAGACCCGTCGTCTCCTTCCATTCGTTCCATTGATCGAGCAATCCCGCCTTCACACTTTATCGAATCGGCCCCAATCAAGCACTCCCTCAAAAGAGTCATGCTCGAGATTGGTGTACAGACTGAAAGCTTAGATGAGCTTCATGTTCGGCTTAGATGAGCTTCATGTTCGACCTCCGCAAAACTTGATTTATAATTTGGGTGATCGGGATTCAATGGCAACATTTGGTCATGGCTCAGCGTCTTGTGGCCCAGATTTCTCTAGAGACAGTCAGGCATTGTCAATGAAGGTCAATAGACGAATTCAACCTTCTCCGCTCGGCAATAGTCCAACTCATGCGCATCAGCAAAGCGTGACTTCGCCCCGGAGTCGGATGACTTTTCGAGGACCCGTGGCTATCTCAGTTCCATGATGACTGCTACTGATCTCTATGACCCATCTCAGCCTCACCTACTCCGACTCGTCGCATTCAGCATCCCAGTCATGATCATATCCAATCTCATCACCTATCTCTTCTCCTGCCAGAATCGATCACCGCCACTTGAAACTCAGCCAACAACAGCAACATCCCTCACACCTCAACTCAAAAATCAATTCAAAGTATTCAAACAAACCCTCATCAATCTCTGATTTACCGCAATCAACGTCTCAAGCTAGTGGCTTCATTCCTGGAACCCTCGGCACCAGGTTCACAAAGGATCCACATCGTTTTGCCGTCAGTGTCACCAAACAATTGAAGAAACATCGCTCTGCTGGCCCTTTCTTTCTTCATGTTGACTGGCTCTCAACATTCCAAATTACTTCGACGTCGTTGAACACCCAATGGATTTGACCACCATTGAGACGCGTCTGGGCAAAGGTGAAGTCCCCGCGCCCTGCTGTAGCTCATTAAGTTCCCAGCCCACTAGTTACTGGTTTTCTAACCCTCATGTCTGTGTCTGTCTGTCATTTTCAGCCGGAAAACCTTGTCATTATCGATTGGTCGAAGAATTTGTTGCGGATATCCCACTTGTCTTCAGCAATTGCTACTTGTACAAACCCCCGACTTCGTCATTCTATTCTCAAGCGGCGTTGGAACTCAGTATTCAATTTGAGACCCAAATGAAGAAGATGCCACCGAATGAGCCCCTTTCACACCCGCCCACCAGCCGAAGCCCGAGTCTTACCAAGCTGCCTTCAAAGCCTCAACAATCTACGGAAACCCGTGTCCAGTCTGCTGCCCCCGAACGGAAAAGCGGGTCCCCCATGACACACCACAACTCGGCCCAACCTGCTCTGGGACCACCTTTGAGCACAAGAATGCAATGTTGGCAGGCGTCGGCAAAGCCAGTATCAGAGTGGAGATCCTGAAAGGTTTATTGAGAGACCTTGTTTAGTAGATGGTCTTCCGAATCTTGAGGAGAGTACTTGTGCCTGGCTGGGGCTGTTATTGGTTGGACTCGGTGCGTCATACAATTTTCTTTCTTCTTTTAACGATGCTGTTCTTCATGTACTGAACTAGCATCGTCTGACTTTGCATGTAGTGGTACCCGTTTGATGTCGGCAAACAACTTCATCGCTGAGGGTGTCGAAACACACGGTGTCCGCACCACCTGATTTAGCGGAAATCACTCAAAAAGTTCGACAGGAGCTCAATGAAGTTGCCAATGCCCGTTCCAAGATCAGCATTGACAACGCTGTCGATTACAATGTTGTCCATGGCATTGAGGCCGAGGCCACCACCCTGTCAGATCTCACCTCGTGCCAACTTCACCTTGCCGCGGCCTAAGTTGCGCCCTAATTTCAATGATGAGGCAACCATGACCTTGCTTTGTGGCATGCTGGATCTCGATAAGGTCATTGTCATCGCTGGCTACGCTGAGGTTGAACCATTTGGCAGCTCCCGTACGAGATGGCAACTGGAAGCGAAGGGCGAATTTAGCATCGAAGGCTTACTGGAGTTGGCCACAATCACATGCCTGATCAAATTTGTCGATGGCAAATTGAAGAATGGCAAACAATATGTCGGTTGGGTAGACGCACAGACAGAAGAACTGGGTGATGACTGGCAGGTCATCAAATCCAAGTACGAAGCTCAAATCTTGGCGCATACTGGAGTGCGATTCATCGAACCTGAGCTCTTTAGAGGATATGATTCAAAGCGCATATACCCAGGAAATCGAGCTGAACCACGACTTGGAAGCCACTGAAACCTCGCGAGCCAATGCTGACAAGTTCAAACTACAATGCGGTGGCAAGATGATGTCTGGTTCGATGGTGACGTGTGCTTCATTTGTTTCAGGAAGAATGCCAAGATCATGATTCCCAAAGCCGTCCGATCCGATCGGCTTGTGGCCGATCAAATTCCTATAGGCTGGGATGCTGGAGTCTTTGGTATCCCACGCAACATCATTGCCCAGATTGATTGAACCTCCCTCTGGGCGCTGGTCTGCACAGCGGAAGCACTGAGTAAGTTGAAAATCCTCATGAGCATGGCGCTTTGTGTCGGTAGTCAAAATGTTGATGCTCTCCTTTCTGAATCCAGTGATGGCTGGTATCACCGATCCATACGAACTGTACAATTAAAGTCAAGTGGGAACTTCGCTCGGCTCTGGAATGGGTGGAATGATGTTCCGTGATTGACGTGAGCTCACACAATTTTATCAAGTTCATCTCTGTTGTGCTAACCCATTCATCATAGGGGTTGCGACCTTGGGACCAATGATGGGCTAACTACTCGCCAAAATGATTGGACCTTTGATGTGAGCTTTCAATTATTACGGCCACCTTGCAAAAGCCTGATACACCAGATTTTGTCCCTGTCACCCGACTTCCCGGGGAGCCAGTTGCTCTGGAGTCTGTGGGCTCACCGGCCAACACCCACCACGGACAACCACGGACAACCACCACTAACCACCAACAACAACAACTATCACAATCTTATAACCCCACGATTGCCTGCTAGCACCACTTCCCTCAGAAAACGACTCTATTCCCCTGAACCACCCCTCGAAACGACTCTATTCCCCTGAACCACCCCTCGACTTACAGAATAAGCCAGTCAAAATCAAACCTACCGTTGATTTCTAACGTCGATCAAATCGAGGAGCTCTCTAATTGATACAGAAGGCTGTCTGGGTGCTTGCTTCTAAATTCTTGCAGGTGTTCCTTTCGATACCCGAAGTTCTCTATAACTCAAGCATTTGGTTTCACTACTGAATACTCAATACTGCAAGACACACACCTCTCGCCAAGCTCGAAATGGACTGGTTGATGCTCACATTCAGCTCTATCCCAAAATACTCCATTGCAGGTGAAATCATCCCAATCCGCAAATCCTACACCCTCTATTGCGAGAAGAGATGCCTTTTTTGGGAGGGTTGTTTTTCTGAAGCTGACTTGCTTTAATGGCACACAGGTACCACAAGCAATATTTTCATGGAGTAAGTTGGACCGCTGGGCGTTATTTCTCTCCACCGAGAGAGATCAAGCGCAGTCCACCCAAGATTACCACTCCTGAATCCTCTGCAAGCTGACCATCCTTCTCGAATAGTAACAAACAGGTAAGCAGTCTATTCCATTCCACTCTCAGTCTTGGTCCTTGAGCTTGTTACACACTCACACCCTCACCGCTTGATTCAGGTTACCTTTTACAGTCAGTGCAAAAACCATCGCCTGGAAAGCTTGGCCCGCGGCTCGACCGCCATCCAAGATTTTCTTCTTCTAGTGCCTCAATCAGTCATCTCGGATCGCACCCATTACCCCAGTCATATCAAACCTTTAATCATCATTCAGCCTTCCCTCACCATCACTTATTTACTAATAATGCCACACCCGATTGAGTACACTTCCATAATCTTGCTCACGGCATCGTCAAGTCCCGCCAGGGCTCAGTTCTTAGCCAAGGCTCGCTGCTCAAAACCGACTATTGTGCTTTGGGTGTCGATAGGTTTCACTCGCAACAGTTTTCGCTTGGTCTCTTGAGATTTTATTTGGCCAACCAATGTTGATGAAGCGGTTTGAGAGTATTCTGAGGAATAGGCGCTTGGGAGGGCCGAGAAACCGACCTGCACATCCTGCACCAATTACCTTTGATTGACAAAGCATGCTGCATATCCTCCGCCAATGCGCATGTCGCGACAATCGCAAAAAGTGGAGAATTGTCATTTGGTCGAGATCTCATGAATCGTTTAGATTTCCGCTTGGAATCGATTTCACCCACGTTTTGTTATCGCGAGCAGCTATTGCGGCTCAGGAGATTGTGCTCCTTTTTGCTTATTTCGTTTGGAGCTAAATCATGATAGCTCGTTTGTATTGCGTATTGCGCTAAAAGTAGGAAAGTATTTAACAAAAAAAAACAAAAGATTAAAAAACAAGGAAAACGGAAAACAAGAAAAAAGTGGGATTGCATCGACATCGTCGATGTTGTATCAGTTTGTATGACCGATATAGCATCGCGGGGTTGTATCGGATGGGATGGCTGAGATAACATAGGCCTTGGTCGAGGTTATGTCGACCAAAGCCTATGTTGCATTGATGCCGGCCATTCTTGCGTTGAGCCAGGCCGACATTGTGTCGGCCTCGTCCAAGGTTGCATCAAGCAACCTTGATGAACGCTCGCGGATGCCGACGCAACAGCGCCGGGAGCGTTATAAAGTCGCCCATTGCGCCGCCCGGGGGCGACGCAACACCGACTTGGGGCGATGATGCATCGGTGTCCCATTAAGCCGGGTGCAAACTGCGTCGACATTAAGTCGACGCAGGGTTGCGTCGGTGGGACACACGCCGACGTTACATCAACCATGTCCCATTCAAGATGGGGCACGGTCGATGCAACATCGCCTCGCGTCGACACAACATCGAGTGGACGTTGTGTCGGGCGCTTGAACCGATGCAACATCGGTTCAAGCGGTCCGATTTAATGGCGGATTGTGCCATCCGACGCAACTATGTTTGCGGTGTACCAATCCCTGCAGCAATTAGGGATGAGTATATAGAGTTAGTCAGGGAACGTGTCAGGACAAAACTTTACGAACAATCAACTTCCAGTTACTCAAGTCCAGTATTCTGCGTCAAGAAACACGATGGAAAACTTCGAATAGTACACGACCTGCAAGAAATGAATAAAGTCACCATCAAAGATGCTGGGTTACCTCCTGCAACAGAGGAGTTCATAGAATTTTTTGCTGGACGTGCTTGCTATGGCTTAGGCGACATCATGGGAGGATACGACGAGCGAGAATTGGCAGAAGAATCAAGACCACTCACAACTTTTGACACACCCTTGGGGAGATTCCAGCTCACACGATTACCTCAAGGGGCCACAAACTCTGTAGCAGTTTACCAGGCTCAAATGATGTGGATCCTTCAAGAAGAAATTCCAGAACATGTGGGCGTATTCATAGACGACGGAGGAATCAAAGGACCACGATCGACTTATGGAGGACAACGGCTTGAGGAGAATCCAGGAATCCGGCGTTTCATTTGGGAATATGCGGTAACTCTAGAAAGG
>SMGU01008623.1:0-16718 GCA_004348175.1 Puccinia novopanici
CCTCTACCAGAGGTCTCCAGAGTCCTCATCAGATGTGGAATAATAATTTTTCTCATCCTTCCACCTGCCTTGTGCTCTACTGATCAAGGTAAGCCTCTATCTTCATTTCTCTCTTCTCTTTTTTCTCTTTTATTTGTTCTCTTTCCTCATTTATCTTTTTACTTTTCTATGCAATGAATCATCTTTCCACTTAAATCATTCTCTTCTGGTCTAGATTATTCATTTTAACACCCAGTGCCTTTTGGCTGGTGATGATGCTTTGCTAAAGTGCCAAAAATGCGGTGTTTGGAGAGTGAAACACCTTACCATCACTTCCCTCCAACAAAAATCTAAGCATCAGACCACCTTCCAACAGCTCATTCTTTTGTGGGGAAAAATGGAAGCTCCAAATCTAGCCCTTAGCACTGCAGAATTAAAAAAAAAAAAAAAATCACACAAGATTCTCATGATGGATCTTGATTTGTAATACATCCAAACCATGAGTATAAGCTAATTATCTAACATAAGATTACCTGAAATGTAGCTCAATGTTTCTGTAAACCAAAACAGATATTCTAAGAATCAAAAATATCATATTCCTTCTCATATATATATATATATATATATATATATAATAGTTAACTTTTAAGAAATTTGACATTGGTTGTCTGAGGGTGGCAAGGGAACATGAATACTAGGAGAATAATGGCCTGGAACAGCCTCCAAAACTAACTTGGTTGAGTTAATCCTAGCTGATCTATATGGTACTCAACCTAGTTAAATTTGGATTTAATTTAATAGAGGTCCTTTATATTGAACCAGTGCACTTCAAACAACTTGGGATGTGTTGATTGCAACCCAGTGTCTGGGTCTGCAGCACCATGAAGAATTTGAGGGTAATCAATATCAGGTGAAATTTAGTAAGATTCATTGAAATTAAATAATGAATTAATTTTATAATACCCCTCAAATTCATGAAGATTGCCACTTTTTTCTTATCAGTGAGTTGCATTACTTTGTTCTAAGTGTATGGGCTCATGCCACCTGACATACATTCCCCTCAGTTTTGAATGGTGCAGAACTAGATCTTGTGTCTGGTTCTAACTTCTGCAAGTATAATTTTGAAGCAATGGTAAGCCACACCACTGCAACACAGATCAATATGCTGGAAGAATTTATGTTCTTGATGTAAATAACTGGAGGAGCCCAAAACACGAGAGCTTGCATTTGCGTTCAGCCCCGGGGTGTCCATCCACATAGCTCCGGGGACCAAGCAGCAGTGACCCCGATCGGGGTGGGCTTCACCACCACCACCACCCCGTCGTAATACCAGCCACTGAAGTCTCACAGAAACATCCAACATGAGTCCATCGACTTTCCAGAACAGCTCGCTCCAGCAGCACTCCAGCCTCGACCAGTCCGCTGCCGACCTCGTTCTGCTCTCAAACAGTCTCGACAAGTCCAAACGCATTACCGAGAATCTGGCGAAGATGCTGTCTGGCTTCGATGATGTCTGTCTGCCCCCCTTCCTTGTTTTCTTATATCGGTTACGTAACCATTATTAACAAAGGATTGCCTTTTATTGAATAATATTGGGATGTGATCGAATCAAATCGTCCCCGTGATGAAATCCGGCTCCGTAAACGCCTTTTTTTTTGGTTGAATCTTACGGGTTTCAGAGGCTCTCAAGATTGGAAAGAACGATCGTGCCTATTCACAATGACACGAGAAAGCTAAACCGAATCAATGCAAGTACGAAGGAAATGATTGTCTTGGAAATTGAATGCAGAGGGCCCATCAGAGCTTACAAACGCTGTGCGATCCTCAGACATCGACAAGACCATTTCGGCTGTCGATAAGCTACTCGCCCATCATGACGCGGCCATGCATCAAGAGATTGTCATCCAAAATGGGTTAGCTGTTGCATTGCCTTTAAAACTCGTCAATTTTCGCTTATCACATCCTCTCATTCTCACCCTCAGTCCTAATCCCAACCAGCTCGGCACTTTCATGTCTTCACTTGATGAAATTGTCCAGTCAATTCATACACTCTCTCGCAATGAAGCTCCCGTCGGCGAATCCACCATCAATGCCGTAAGTTTATTCTTGAAAATGGCTATCTTAACTCATTTGACGGTTCCTTTAAATTAAACATATCGTAATGAAATATGCCCATGGTATATCTGTTTTAATTTAATATGCTGCCAGGAAAAATTACTCAAAACTGGCGTAAGGAGCCTCAGTGACCTTTTTGCTGGTTGGGTTCAAGAATCTACTGGACCGCCGCTATCAGATCCGATCCACCAGACGGTTGAACGTCAGCTACAACTCACTTTTTTTTCTTGTTACGTGTCATAGAAATACGCTTAGGAGAAACAACGTGATGGATTCAACTGATGCCTTTATTTGGATTCGCACAATCCACTTGTGTTGACAGCTTCGCAGCCTTTAGGATTCCCACCCGACACGATTAACAAACTTCATAATTTATATGGCCAGCTTCAACAATTTTCTAAATCGCTTCCCAATCATGTAACCCTCCAAGAAACCCATAAAGAAATCACTTCAGTTTATGCTGCAGCCAGGAGTCAGTATGTCTGTGCGAGCATGAAGTCCGTCAGTGATGGCTGCATCGAAGCTATCAGAAATGGCGAAGGATTCCGTTTATTTTCCACCTTTATCGCCTGCTTGCTCGATATGCTAAATGTTGAGTGCTTTTGTCCTGCTGCTTGTGTTTTACTGTGGGCCCTTCTTTGAATACATTCCCTTTATTTATTTATTTTCGGAAAAGCTAATAGAGATCTTACACATGTATCCCATTGGTCGGTTAGGTTGAATACAAGGCGGTCATATCTGTCTTCAAAGGCGCCAGTCCAATTCAGATCAAAGCAACTTTCTCACAAGTGATTTCAGCACCCTTAGAATTACTCTCCGAAACCGGAAAATCAGTTAACAATTTTATCAAACGATCGCTGTCCTCGTACATTGGAGTCGCCTTTGATACGTATGCGGCCATCTCAGATCAGTTGCCAAGATTTGACGAAGAAGTTCGACGGCCTGCTGGACGGAAGGAGAATGAGCTTGGGGATCTCTTGCATTCCTTCAAGGCCTCCTGTCTGCGTTCGTTGCCCGAATTCATTGCGGATACCAAGTCGTTCGGGGAGAAACAGCCGGTTGGCAGTGAAGCCAGTAATACTATGACGAGCGAGATGACGATTGTGGTGGTTGAATATCTCAAAACGCTTTGTCAACATCCCGACATGGTCGAGAGTTTCTTGGGAATTCTCGGCGACGGAAAATGGATATTTGGGGCGACAAATAATCCTAAGACTCCCACGGTTCCTGACACTCCTGACGATGAAGCGCCACTCTTGGTCAAGTATCTTGGTTAGTGATTGTCAGGAGTCTTTTGTGTTAATTGAGCTTCGGCTAATTGATGATTTACCTATAGATGATGCATTGTCGACCTTGTATGCTGCGGTAGAATCACGATCCAAGAATCTGAAGTTGAAGTCCACCGTGGCGAATTCAATTACGAGTGTGACAGCTCGGAACGGGCTGGAGCGATCTACATGCTGAATAACTTTGCATATATCCGACGAGAATTGATCGAGTCAGCGGTGTTAGATATCTACGGAGATAAGCTAGCGGAACAGCTAAACAAGCGGGTGCGGACGTGCAAGGTCCGATACCTGGAGATCTGGTCGCCGTTGATCTCGGCCCTGATGGATGCCGGCGCAGATGACGGCAAATTCGGACTAGGGGCCGTCAAGAGCGCCTTACCAGGCCAGCACGCTGGCGCTGAACGCAGGGATGTCAAGGACCGCTTCGGCAGATTCAACGAGGCCTTTGAGGAAGTGATGCTGTTGCATCAGGCCGCTAATATCGCTAGCAACGATCCGGATTTGAAGGACCAATTGAGAGATGAAATCGAAAGAATGATCATGCCCACCTGTCCGTTTCCACACCTGCTCAACCTCTTTTCGCCATCTCTTATTAAGTTTCTTTCTCTTACAACCCTCCTCTCTTTCGTTTTTTCTAGATGCTAAATTCACCCAACGACATGAAGGTGGACAATTTTCCAAAAGTAAGCATTCTCAGAAAGAGGTTTCTCGTTGTTGTCGTTGCTTGATGTAAACGATTCTCGGGGGCTCATTCTTCCTTTCCGTGATGACTGATAGATCCAGCGAAATATCTCAAGTTTTCGGCTGAACAACTGGAAGAGAGATTAGATGGATTGTTTGGCTAAGAAGGTAGCTGAAAATGATATGATGTGACCGATGGTGGATTGTTTCCGTCGCATCGTCTGTGCATATACCAAGTACTCCGTGATCTTCCAAATTCAAAAGTATCTCCTTACACCGGTCAAAATATCCTCTCCGCTAACTCGCTAACTTCATCCGCCACATTTTTTTTTTTTGACTCTCTCGTGTCGGTCCGACTGCCTCGATCTGTTTTCTCTCCTCACCATTCCTGTACTCCTATTTCTCATGAATCTTCCACCCCCAATCCCCATCCTTAATACTCGTCTCCCTCGCTCGAGTAAGCTCGAAATTCCAACAGTAATACGAACTTAGACCTTCGCTGGGACCTCCACACATGCGCCCGGCTAGCTCAGTTGGTAGAGCATTCGACTCTTACACATGAGGGTCTCCCACCTAGGGTTGTTATCGAATTGTCGTGGGTTCGAGCCCCACGTTGGGCGCTTCATTTTGCCTCGATTCCAATTTGTTTTCAACTTTTCAGGTTGACACCTCTCACACATCTTCAATTTGTCCTCTCCTACTCGCGAGATTTCCTTCAAGTTGATTCAACTGAACAATTTAAGAGTTAATTGTACCTTTTATATCAACCCAGCATGTCATGCTGAACTAGCACTTATGTCTAGTTCACAAGTTTTATGGAATGCTAGGTTTGGAATCAGACATCCAACAAAATGGAAAGTCAAGCACTGGATACAATTATAAAAGAAATCAATGTTCCTTTTCCAAATTTTCATCTCTGCCACCTCTGGCTGAATTCAGCTTATATAGTTCTCATCCAGCTGTGTCTCTTAGTCTCCCATCTGTATGGAGCAGTCTGTACTATAAAAGTAGAGTCACACATTTCTTCCTCACATTGATTTCTGTGCCACCAGATGATGGCCAAAACTCAAGATCTCATATGGATGACCTATGTTGATACCCAGGAAATCTCAACAAACAAGGCTATATATGTATGTATGTATGTCCCCCTCCCACCCCCCTGAAGCCATGTTTTCAACCGGGATTATGGGAAAGGAATGAACTTTGAGGAATGGGACTGAATTTTTGAATCCTTGTTGGCACCATTTTCCCTTGGGCTTGGTTTTGGTAGTCATTGCTGGCTGCTATGTCAAGAAAGAAAGGTTGTGTTGAGAACAAGGAATCTAGAGTAGAGGGTCAACCTTTTCTTCTGCTTTTTTGGGGTACAATCTATGATTTCAAAAGTCCAGTAGCCCTGCCAACCCATTTCAGGTGACATGAATATAACTCCATAAGTAACTCAAGAAATACACTCAGTAGAAAGTGCTATGACTCCCAGATAAGGAAAAAGGGGCCATTGATATAATTTTGGATTATCAGTCAAGTAATTCTGGAGTTTCAATGGATGTTAACAAATGTCACCTGACATGTATTCCCCTCACTTTTGGTATGGTGTAGTAATAATCTATATGCAATCTTTCTTGTGTGTGCCTCTCATTGTATGTTTGATTTACTTACTTCCCTCTGGTGATGGTGTAATCCCTGTAGAAGGTAACTTGGCTGTTAAAAGCCATACCAATGAATCAGATTCCTCTGGTATTCTCACCCAGAATGTGGAAAAAATCAATGAGACATTGTCTGATGCAATTCCCACTGAGGAAAGTGCAGCAGGAAGAATCAGAATAAAGAGGAATGCAACAGGATAATGGATCATTCATAATAAGAAAAGAAAAGCATACAAAATAATGACTTTCCACCTGGAAAATTGAGCAGCTGATATTATCTCAGCATAACAATCATCCTATAAATACTCAACTTTTTTTCCTAAATTTTTATTCATTCACTTTTGTGTATCCATTCATTCATACACACACACCTGACTGTAATTTCTTTATATATTTTATCAATTAAAATCCTTTGTCTTCAAACCAGCTAATCCACCAACTCAATACCCTCATCTATTTAATTCAATATTTGCACTCTACTACCCTCATCTATTTAATTCAATATTTGCATTCTACTTTAAGTGATTTGTTTGACTCATGTGGATCTTGCATGATTTGATCATTTGTCTCCTAAAATATGATTTTTTTTATTGTTTACTGTATTATTTTATAAGTAGTATGTATGCATTATCTTGGAAATCCTTCTTTTTCATAATGGTAGTACTGAAGGTTTCCATGGCAGTTTAGTTACCTTTAACATGACTGATTGATTATATTTTTCAAGTAGTTATTTCTTATCTCTAGGTGAAAGGTATGAAGGTATATTGATATGGGTATGTATCCACTGGGCTATCTCACTTTATATTAGTTTGAGTTACTACTGGCATGATAATGATCAAGTATTTCTATGTTCTTTTCAATATGTATGTATAATATTTTTTACTATCTTTTTGAGCTATTTTGGCTTTTCTATGCAAAGTTTCAATCTGACACATGTAGTATCAACAGTGGGCACCTAAAACATTACATGGAAAATAACGGCTAGCCTAGAATACAAGAATCTTCATCCATGATGTTTACCATCATCAGTTGATGGCCAAATGATTGACCTTACAAACTTCTAACACATGTCTCATATTTTTGTTAGAGACAATGGAAGCTGTGGGAATTTCACCTGAACCCATGATGTTAGTCTTGCCCATGGGTAAGAAACTGTCTGAGAACAGCACCAGTTCTACCCTGTAATTTGGGTGTGATTAATAATACATAATTCAAACAATTTGAATGTGTATAAAGTAATGATGGAAGGTAAAAAACAAGCTTTCTGAGTGAGTCAGTGAGGTGAGGAGATAAAATCATTGTTAAAATAAAACAATTAAATAGAGTTGAATAAAATTTGAAAATCAATCAGATTCAGAAATACAAGAATCTCAATACCTTTCATGGGCACCAAATTGATACCCAGTACTCCACACTTGAGAAATAACTTAGATATGAAAATGACTGATTGAAAGACAAATGCTGACTGAAATTTAAAGAAAATGTGATGAAATAGGTTCAAATTAGCTTGATAAATCAAGTTATTGAGGTTTTGAAAACACTTATCCACACTGAAAGAAAACTCACTCAAATGCCTGCAGTGAAATGCAAGTTGCCTTTGTGCACAAAGGCTAGTTGCCTGTCAACTGCAGACATTTGAGTGAGTTTTTCCTGCAGTGCCATGGTTGATGTTAATCATCTTGAGTTAACATTAAGTCCTGCCATTTAATTTAAGACTTCCTAACAAGACCTTGATTTATTACTAAGACCAGAACCAGAACTAAAAAAAAGAAAGATCAGAAAATAAATCATGAACAAAGAGAATAGAATGAAAAAAAACCCTTAAATGATAAAACTAATATCAAGACAAACAGTGGAGAGTAAAGGAAGAGATTGATAGTGGTTTGAGATAGAGGAGGAGAAGAAAAAAGAAATAAGGATGGGGGATAGAACAGGAAGGAGTTGATGTCTATTTTTTTGTTGAGGAAGATTGATATTTGGATTGAGAGTTGTTGATACCTGAGTTGTTGGTTGTGTTGAGTGATTCTGAGTGAGTGAGTATGTTTTCAGGAGATGGATTTGAGTGGAAAGAGAGAATGAAGAGTAATAAGGTTGAGAACAAAGGATCAATCAAGTTCTTTAGAATTCTGATAATTTTCAATCAAGCTTTCACAGAGAGTGTCACCAAATTTCAATAATTATACATTACAAACTTTGTCTAGTGATGATAAATGATGACCAACAGTTTGCATGACCAGACACAGATTAGAAGTTAGATTTAGCCAGTTTAAATTAAGCAATCCAGACCAACAGGAATTCTTGAAATATGAGATTCAAAAACTTGATTATCAAGATCAAACATGAACAAGTACTTCATTCTAATTGCTCATTTATCATTTTTTCTAACATTCTTATTGAAACTAATTCAACATTCAATTTTTTATTTCCATGCTCAAGTCTCTCAATTCATGGAATACTTGGGGTCAGTTTGGTGCCCAGGAAATTAATAGAGTCTTGCATGTATTAATTTTATTTATCTTAAAATTATATTGGGATCTTATAAGGGTGGAGGGATTAGTTTGGTGTCTCAAACATGGATTACCAAAATGAAGAAGAGATTTGGTCTCTGATGAAGGAAATGAGATCTATTGACCTGAAGTGAACTAATCATACATTTGAAATGATTTTTTTTTCTTCCTTTCTTCAAGAAATGATTTTTTTCTAAACTTCATACTTGGTCAGCTTGGTTTTAGTCAGTGTTAAACAATCATTTAGAAATGTGCTATTTGTTATCATAGCTGATACACAAGCTTCACCTTATGGTTTAAAGGAATAAGTTTTCATGGAAAGGAGCTTTTCACTTACATAGCTCAAAATTTCTCCTGTGAATAAATTGCAGAGCTCAACTGTAGGAACTCAATCCATGCAACTCTGACCCAAGGAAAAAACAAGATTTTTGAAGTGATGACTGCCCTATATCCTTCCAGCTTCCTTCCTGGAGCATTTTCATCTTGTGATTTTTTCAGTAAGATATAATTGGATCCAACTCTCCACAAAAAGCCAAAATACAAAGAACTTCTTCTCTGTCAAAGAAAAAGATCATTTAAATTCAAATTTCACCATGGTAGGATTCAATCAGACCCTAATTGAGCCAAAAAACTATCCATGTATTTAATATCAAGTCTTAAATTTTTCAAAAAATCAGGATACCCTACTCTGATGTGATGAAGCTTGTTTAAACTTGTTACTGAAGTGGTTTTATTGGGGTCTCAGGAATTGTGTTAAGAGACTGAATTAGACCCAAGCCAAAGCCAAGTAGGAGGGGTAAGCTGTCTGGTATGTCAGCAAACAACAACATCCAGATCCAGAACCATGGAATATCTCCAGCCAGAATCCACTAACTTATTGAAATATTTCAACTATTCTTTGACCCAGTACTTCCCCTATTCATACAAATTTTTATCTTGAGGTCACTGGAATCACAAACAAAAAGGAATCAGAAGGATTTATGGAATCCACAAATTGTCCTTTCAGAATGAATGTTGGAGGCCAAATCTACACACTAATATCTCAATTTTACTGGATTTGAAACCATTATTGGTGCAAGGTTCTTTGAAGCACTAAAATATCCAAAAATGGTAGCTTGACTGCTTTTTGGTTACTCAAGAAAACCAAAAACAATGGATATGCACAACAAATCACCCAAGTGCCAAGATTGATTGCTGTTGCAGATCCCAGACCAAGTTTGCTCTTCTATTTCCAGGTTTGGTTGCCTTCAGAGGAAGATTATTTAAAAAAGGAAATTGATAAATTCATTGAAGAAAACCCTGATGCACCTGTTTATATCCTTTTCAAAGAAATGATGTCCATCCTGACTTATCCTGTCAATCAAAATCTATCTTGCACAAGGAAGACAACAAGGTTTTGCAAAAGTAAGGCACCTAGGTTTTG
Source organism: Puccinia novopanici (assembly GCA_004348175.1). Classification (NCBI taxonomy): domain Eukaryota; kingdom Fungi; phylum Basidiomycota; class Pucciniomycetes; order Pucciniales; family Pucciniaceae; genus Puccinia; species Puccinia novopanici. Next base: position 9,638 of record SMGU01008623.1, read on the forward strand.
CACAAGAAAGAAAATATGGCATCAGCAACCAAACCATGCTACAAAAACGTGAAGATAGCCATAAAGGAAACAAATGGAAGTGAAGGATTAGTTTTTGAAAACATTCTTGAAGAAGAAAAACAAATTTTCAAGTTTCAGCAAATTCAGCCACAAAGAAATGCAAAGAAGATCCTGGCAAGAGTGTAAAAGAACCTGCTTAAATTCAGGTGTCCAACAAGAAAGCTCAAATTGGCCCAATTCAATTGAAGTTAATTTCACCCACTGAACCACAAGAAAGAAAGAAAGAAAGAAAGCCATGAAAATCCTCATCAAGAAAATGTGCATCATGCAGCAAAACCTAGGATAAAAATATCATAAAAGCAAGCTCACAATGTACTCCCACAAGTCCACTGAAAGTCAAGCTCCCAATTGGGATGAGGCCAACTCCTAAACAAAACCAAAAAAAAAAAAAAAAAACATAAATGTTAACAAATTACCAACCGCTTCAACCCATCATATATTCACAATACCAAAAATTATTATCATCTATCCTTACCTTGAAATTCCTTTTTATGGTTTTTGCTACCTTATCTTTTGTTGCTTCCTGAATATTTCTCATATTTTCTTGTTTTCCCTTCCAGCAAGCTTTTCCCCCTCTGTTCAAAAGTCAACCATCAACAACTCAAAATAAAAAATGATGTTGTTCCCCGGCCAATAAAACAAGTCGACTGACATGAGGGGCTCCAAGAAGTTACTCAGCCAAAAAAAATTGTGCGCCCAATGGGGGGCTCGAACCCCCGACATTTCGGTAGCAATTTCCCAGAATGGAAAGTAAAAGCCGAATGCTCTACCGACTGAGCTAACCGGGCTCCTACAATGTGCTCGAGAATTAGATATAAGTTCAGTAATCTAATAAGCCCTCCTGATCTAGAGTCCACGAAGGCGGACTACATGGAGAGACGCAATTGTGGGGGAGTGAACCGATTTCCTGTTTAGGGGGATGAGAAGCGAAGGACGCGCAAGTGCAAGTATGGACACTCCAGCCGCCGCGGCCCTCTCGACGCGTCAAGGGGTTTCTGATTTATGCGCTGGATTGAAATATAGACTCAGATGCGTCCGCTAGAAGAGACGCCCGATGTGCCGCGACCATCGGCAACACCACATCCTTGCCTCGGCCAATACGGAGCAAGCCTGCACCGACAATCATTTGAAAGGGTAGCGCCACGGAAGGTGTCTCTATAATGGTATGGATGATAAGGGCATGTCCCTTATCCGGCTGGGACCCTTTGTCGAGCTGTCAGAGGGCGGGAGGAGGTCGCCCAGACCACACAAAAGTGCACTTCTAGGTCTGCCTTTCTGGACATATTCTATTACCAATACCAAGCCATTCTTTAATCCAACCTATTATATAAACCCTCTGATTTAGAAAACACTGTGTTCAACTGTATTTCTATCACTGAAACTTTCAATCATATCCAGACGAGGAAATTCAAGAACCCCTGGAGATCATGATGTATATTATACACACATTTAGTATAAAAAAAATAATGCCAGACAAGGAAAAAAAAAGGCCAATGTCATTCTTTGTTACTAGCAATGTGTAGGAGTTTTCTGGTTGTGATTTATGAGTTGTATAAAAGGAACTGTGTGTGTGTGTTGGTTTTTTTTTACATGAGTTGAATCAGCCATCATCATCGAAGCAAAGAGAGAAGGGGAGAGGGGGACTAAAAACCTGATTACACATATCTACCAAGAAAGGGGGGGAACAGAAGAAAAGTAAGGAAAAAAAAAGGAGAGATGTGATGGACAAAAAAAAAGTGCTGGATGGACAGTTGATAATGCTCCAGAACTAATCAAGACAAGAGCAAGTGGAAAAAGACAAAGAAAAAAAAGTGAGATATTAGATTCTTTATCTTTCACACAACAGTAACACACATATGCATGAACAAGCACACTAACACACACAAAAATGTAAAGAGAAAGACTAATGTAAAAGTAAGAACATGAAAAAAATGAAGTATAAATAATTTATTGAAAACCATTAAGTCTCATTCTGACTAAAAAAAAAAAAAAAGGGAATGAATGACTGGATTTGCGTTTTCCCATGAAGCTTTTGTTGGCGTCTTTTTAAGAAACTGATCCGGATCCAGAAGATGACCGAGAATGACGCCGAGCATGGGAGGCGTTGTGAGCAACCGCATCGGCCAAGTCTTCCATTTCTGGATCGGCTGCAAATCAATCAAAAAAGTAGGATCAGTACTCTTGTTGACCGACAAAAACAGGAGTTATTCGATAAGCAATAAGCATCTCTTACCTTGCCCTTCCATCGCTTCTCTGTAAACCGAAATTCAAAAAAAAAAAGTCAGTAATCAATTAACCTAGGCGTGAAGGAATACCTAGCCAAAGAGAGAAAAAAAAGGAATTGGAGCCAGGATACAAACTTTATCATGCTGATTGTATTTTCTAAGCTTCTTCGGCGGGTCGAAGGACTGGTCATGGTGGTACCTAAGCTGCCCCTCCTAGCATGTCCGCGTTTAAACTTCGGACTTCCACCAGGGGTGGTGGGAGAAAAGCCGAGGCCTTCTCCGGCGGGCGTTCCACTAGCAGAACCAATTGTTGGCCGGTCTGGTGTGCCCGGCAAGGCTGGACTGGTGGGCACGGAGGAAGTGCCAGATGCATGGTCTCCAAAAGGTAATCGACCGTCGGTTGAGCCAGCCAAAGAGTTCAGTGTCCCCGACCGAGAGCGAGATCGATTCGTATCTCCTGCATCGGCTGCACCAGGACTCCGAGATTCAGCGAACTCCTCGAACCCTTCAACATCAGCTGCATCGATTAATTCTGGTGGTAGATGTTCATTCTCGATATCCGATTTACGAGCTTGGTCGAAACCAGCTTTGAGAATATTTTCTTTAATCCCATCTGCACCGTTAGCCAAAGCCCCATAAGGTAACTTGGCTTGCGCAGTCGTCGATTTCAATTCGGATACCGCCTCCGCTTCTTCACGCAATACTGCAAATACCCTCGACATCTTTCCAACTGCCATAATCTTGTTCTTGATGGCCTGTCTCCGCTCTGCTGATGCAGCTGCGGAGGGTGAATCTGGATCGGATTCAACTTCTTCTGAAGCCAATGGCAGCTCTTCTTCTTCTTCATCCAATTCTTCTTTGGTACAAATTCCCAGAATCGCAATCAGCATGTCGGTGACTGAAAAAAAAAAAGAAAAAGAAAAAAGAAAAGAAAAGAAAAAAAGGATGAATCAGTAAATAAATGCCATAAATTTTCTTAGAAACGCGTGAACTGGCCAAAAAAACGCACTTTTCTCGCCCACAAATGGGAGACTCCAGGTAAAGACGTCCATAAAGTTAGGTAGCCAATAGGGATGAGGTGTACAATTAAATTGTCGAATGTTCATCACGTTATTCTCATACTTCAACACGGCTGCTTTGTTATTGTACACATCCAAGTAGTTCGGGGCTGAAAATATGGTCATCACTGATGGAAAACCAGTAGTCTTTGTTTTTTTGTACATGCGGTACCTGGTTAAATGTAGGGATGTGGTGGTCATGCCAAGTTGATTGAAATCCAGGGATGAATTAGTCGGTGATGGATAAGGTTTCTGGAAAGACGAGAGAAAGCGGCATACCCGGCGTCTTGTGCTTCGTGTGCGCGTATAATGGACAGGAGCCCATTTCTTTCAAGGAAGGCACAAGCGGCTTGATAACTGTAGAGTGAGATCAGACGATTAGCATTTCCCTTAGATGAGATCATAGAGTCTACATGACCCGTCTGGTCGTACACGCAGAAAGCATGCGAGGGGCTCACCTGAAAAAGAACGAACACCCTCTGACATGATTATGCACAAAGCCTTCGGCCGCTTTCTCACTTCCAAAATCTTCCAACGGGTCAGCCCAAAGGATATCACACATCAAGCCGTGGGTGGGGGGTTCACGGAAACGATTGACCTGAGTAAAATAGAGAGGGTGGGTTCAGAGCGGAGTTACGAAAGGAGGACTCAGAGTGCCGAATGCTTACGCCCTTGAGGTCATCCAAGGTTTGGAGCTCTGGACTAAGACCACCATGGATGCAGAGAAACTGCTTGTTCATCACGGCAGCGAGGGGTAAAGAGCAGAAGCTCTCCATACAAGCATCGTAGACCCGTTCAGAATACTTATGCTTGCACTCGAGTTTGAATGTGAAGTAGTCGGTCAAATGTCGACATTCGTGATTGCCGCGTAGCAGGAATAGAGTATCGGGATACCAAATCTTCAGGGCCCAGAGATACAGAACACACTGTTGGACAAGGCAAGTTGAGATTGTCATTTTGTCGGAAGGCGAGTAGCAGAAATAGTGAAGTAAGAACAAACAAACTAACTTCAATAGAGAAATAGCCCCGATCAACGTAATCACCCAGAAAGAGATACCGCGTCTCGGCGGGGTTACCACCGACTTCGAAAAGTTTCATCAAATCAAACTAAGAGAGTAGATCAAAAGGCCCAGTCGATCATGGTGATTAGCACAAGAAGGCAAGCTCAGGATGATGAAAGGACGTGCAAGACGTGAGGGTGGATGAGATCGACTAACGTATTGACCATGGATGTCACCGCAAACAGTGATCGGGGCTTCGACTTCGAGTAAGTTAGGTTCGGTTTTCAAGATATCAGATGCTTTGTTTAAGATGAATAAGGCCTGGTCCTCGGTCAACCGGCCCTCACGGTAGAAATGGTTCTTCAAGAAAGCAACATCACTAAGTTGAGACCCCAAGATTGGGAAGCAGCGTCAGTAAGAGTGGAGGGGCAAGAATTCCAAGGAGGAGTAAGATGAGAAGAAGAGACTAACGGTTTCGAAGGGTCGACGGTGCTAAAGAATTCGGCATCGGTTGGTTTGAGGAATGCGGGAGCTTGAACCTCCTTTACGACTCTTTCCTGGGTGCTGACGATCGAACCATCGTCGAGAGTGTGTAGGGTGAAGTCGATCTCGGGTAGGGTGAGTCTGTCTCTGATCGATTTGAGGCCAGCCTGTTGTTGCTTAAGCTTGGCAGCCATTGAGGTGGCCGAGTCGCTCGATTCGGGTAGGCCAGTTGACATGGTCTGGAAGGATGGAGATAAAGAATCCTGTTAGATCTGTTCTGTTCTGTTGTTTCTTTTTTTTTTTAGTTGGTTTGTTGGAAGAAAGTTGTTGGTGAAGGTGATTCAGTTTGCTGTCGATATTGGTGATGATGCTTCGGTTGATGGTGGTGGAATGTCCAAAACCATTCGATAAGGGAAAACTCAAGTCAGAAACTAAAAACAAAAGCGACAAAACCCGGTGAAAACCGATTTTGGGTAGATTTGTTTGGGTTGGCTGTGTGATTTTACCCTCACTGGCTGGTGATCGAATGGAATTGCCAGTAGAATTTATCTGTGCTTGGACCGGAGAAAGATGGTGATGTCACCGTAATGCCACAGAGGATACATATGGAATTCCACCGATATGACTTGCCCTCATGATACAAAGCACAAAGGCAAACAGGGTGAGAACCTCCAACTAGTGCTGGAAACTCTGACCCACTTGTACAAGTGCGCAATTACTTCTCTCCCAGTTCAGTACATACATTCAGGACACGTGTGTAGGCTCAAAACAAGAGCCCAGTTTGATACACGGCTGAAGTGCAGACCCCATGAAATCAGTTTTGTTATGCTTGTCAAAAGGAAAAGTAATAGAATTCCTACAGATCTCAGTCAAACTGCTTTGGAAATCTTGATGCCAGGAATAATATTCCACTAACTCCAAGTCCTCAAAAGATGATAAGAAACAAAACAGATAAATGATAAAACCTACTTTGACATGACCAAAGTTGTTGAAATTTTGTGGGGATTTTTGATTAAAGAAGAAGTGAAAAGTAATGAAATGAAGATAGGCCTCAAATCAGAGGTGTTTCTGAGCCCATACATGCATGAATAAGTGAGTTTTTAGAGGACCAGGGTCTGTTAAAGAGATAATTTTTTAATATTTCCATGGAGTTAGAAGGAAGGGAAAAGAATAACATGAATATTGATTATTTATAATCCCTGAAGGACTAGTTAACTCCCTCAAGCAAAGACCAGAGTAATGGATGGATAGGTTATTGGAAACTCCTCTGTGAAAAATTGAAAGATGGTTGGATTTACTGGGAAAAAAATAGTATGTCTAACTACCTCCAATGAGAACCCAGGTCTATTCTCACAAGACTTCTGGAAACTTATGCAACAAAATAATTTATATGCAATGGAGAGACTTTCAACCACATTGAAACCTGGAGGGGGGGGGTTATTTTACCCCAAGTACAAGCTACACAGTCAAGAAAGGATCACAAAATATATTAGACTTTATTTGAATATCAACATGCAGGAAGATAGGGAACTTGAAATTTGACAAGTTGATCAAGAAAGGGTCCTGTAATAAATTTCCCCCAGGTGAGCAAAAATAATGCCTCATCAAACATGCCTTGCCTTGTTTCTTGACCAATTTCAAAGATAGAACTCAATATACTGCTGGTACAAAGGGTTGCTTCCATCATGTGCAATTTTCATCTCATTTATATAATCAATCTAATGGTTGTAGATGGACTGAAGATACTACCCTTCATCTGTGCCTAAACTTGTGAATTTACATGATTTTGAGATCTTAACTTTATTGCAACACACTATCTAAGGCTAATGGAATGAGAAAAGACGTGAAGAAGAAACAAATGAATGATATTTGTCAATCAGAAACAATGATTAAAAAAAACCTTCTTATATATAGTTGACTCTGGAAAAAACTCAAAATAAGATATAAAAAGAATAATACAGGAATGGGAACAGAAAAATATCAAAAAAGCCTGAAGAAAAGGAGTTATGTCACTCAAAATCTTTGGCTTCAAGCAAAGGAAAATAATGTAATTATCCTCGGCTTAAAGCTGAAAAACAAGCGGAGCTAAGTGGGCCAGCTCTGGCTACTTTTCCAGATCCCTCAGTTCCAGTGGCAATGTGAGCTTAGTGAGTTGGATTTTTTTTTGGCATTGGGAGGTGGATTTTTTCCAGCTCAGTCAGCTCCCATAGCTATGTGAGCTGAGTGAGCCAGAAAAAAATCATTTTTTTTCATT
>SMGU01008628.1:0-10658 GCA_004348175.1 Puccinia novopanici
TTTTTATTTTTATTTTTATTTTTATTTTTATTTTTATTTTTTATTTTTATTTTTATTTTAATTTTTATTTTTATTTTTATTTTTATTTTTATTTTTATTTTTATTTTTATTTTTATTTTTATTTTTATTTTTATTTTTATTATTTTTCACTTTCAGAATGCTCTACTCCCTCAAGTCCTCAAATCATCTCACTGCCTATCCTAGTCCACAAATACATTTTAATTCTTCATCCCTTCATCATCATCAGCAGCACTAGCACTCTCATACACACATAGTATCACCCAATTCACTTACATCACCCATCCACCTCTATCAACAATAGTATCTTGCTAAAACCTTCCTATCACTTTATTAAACCTTCAAATCCAGTTTTTAGTGCCTGGAACCACAGAAAGGCAGAGGTATCCTCATTCATCCCTTTATGAACTCAGAAAAAGTTCTTCATTGATGATTTTGAGCTTGACAGCAGTAGAACTTGGTGAATTTGATGTGGGAGCAGCATTTTTTTCTGTTTTTGTTTTTACGGGGAGGGAGATATGTGAATTTTGATTGATGCCAGAATATAGGAAACTAGTGGAGTAACCTGAGCAGATTTCTGGCCATTGTGAAATACAAATATCATTCTAGTGAAAATAATGCAAGTAGAATTTTTTGACTATCATAAATCCACTTACATGAAATAATGGGGATTCATCCATCTCATTGGTGAATTAGGTAGATTAACACTACAAGAAAAAATCAACCAACTGCCTGAAGTTGACATACAACTTGCCTTTGTGCACAAAGGCAACTTGCATGTCAACTGCAGACAGTTTATTGAGTTTTTCTTGCAGTTTGAAGAAACAAAATTGACCAGAAATGTTTGTTCTGGGAGCGGGGAGTGGTGTTCTATTGTGTTTCTCAAAAACCTTGGGAAACTTTTTTTTTGTGTGGAATATGCATTTAGAACCACGTATATCTATTTTGGTCTATTTGCCATGGTTTTTGCCTCAAGTGTCCCACGGGAGTGAAGTCTCTGGCACCCTGTCTGGAAACAAGCAGTGCCATTCCAGCTTTTTCATGGGTGAGTGTAGGTGCCAGTGGGAGGGGGTCCACCTGACTGCCAGGGTAAGAATGGGGCGCTCATTCCAAATATGATTTACATTTCCCCTTGGACCTCCTCAAAGCCAGCCTACCAGCAAGGCCAATTCATGAGGGGGGTCTGTCTCACGGTTTTCCAGAAACAACCAATAAAAAAGAATTATTGAGAAGAAAAAAAAAGCAATCAGTCCAAGATTTTTGAGAAATACAATAAACTGCAAGAAAAATGCACTCAACTACCAGCAGTTGACATTCAAGTTGCCTTTGTGCACAAAGGCAACTTACACGTCAACTTCAGGTAGTTGAGTCAGTTTTTCTTGCAGTGATATATATTGAAGGTAATGATAGGCCAGGTGTGGTGTGGACTGTTGAAGCCTGAAATTCCAATGTGATGGAATTGACTCCTGTGGCAGGTTGGGCATGGCAACTGATCTGTGGTGGTGCTGGAAGCCAGTATGGTGGAGAGGGATATATGATCTTATTATTTTCAATTGGCCACATTCCTGGGGGGCTTGGGGTTCACATATCTGCATAAAGCTGAAATTTTTATGTTGTGGGTTTTTTAATACTGTGTTTTAATTTGGAATACCATAACTAAAATCAAAAATTATGCCATGAACCACATTAATTCTCTCTTTTTCATCATATTTCCTTTGAATAAAGATGAATCATACAATATATGATGTTCAGATAAGAAAATGATTTTCATAGTTTATTCATCTTGTCTGGATGAATGATTATTTATGAATTATATTTAGGGTGTAAAATATTGATAAGCATGATTGGGAGAATTCTATCTAGCCATGAAAAAATTAACCAAAGATCTGATATAACATCTTAAAACTGTTTTTAATTTGAATTTTTCTTATCAAATTGAAGTGCACCCCTCAGCTACATTTTAATTGTTGAATATCCAATTCTCACTTGACAAAAGAATATTCCATTTTAAGCCAAAAACTAACCCACATCTGATTCAAATACAAAAGCAACACTTCCACACTACTTACCAGTCTTTTTTTCACACAATTAAATACTAAAAATTGAAGAAAAGACTGGTAAGTCATTTCATCAAAAATTCAACAATAAATCAACTGAGAAAATGCTGAAACCCAATTTATTTTTCCCAAAATATTCTTTCTTTTGTTTTCTCTTTTATCCAGACTCAGTCTAAGCTCATTGCGTCCTTCATCCTCAAACCCAATTCCCATATCTCAACTGCACTATTGCATGTGTGTGTTATATTTTATTATCTAGTCATCTTTTTATCACTCATCTCATCATTATCTTGTCTCAGGTGTGTGTGTGGATGTGTCCAATAGAATGGGTGATTCTTTTGTAAAAAGGTGTTTCATTGTATTGTTCCAGGTTGGCTATTTGTTTCATTCTCCTCATTTATCTTTCATAGAAGTTAATTATACATGATGAAATACTAAAAAGTGAAGAAATGACTGACTCAGTCTAAATACATTGCATCCTTCATCCTCAAACCAGATTCCCATATCTCAACTGCACTATTGCATGTGTGTGTGTGGATGTGTCCAATAGCGTAGGTGATTCTTTTATTAAAAGGTGTTTCATTAAATTGTTCCAGGTCCAGTTGAGATTATATCTAAAATTCACATTAATTTCCAATACTAAGGTGGTTTCCCTTTTTTACAGTAATTCTGGAACCTGTCTCAGATTTGATTGTTTTAGGATTTCAATTGTGACAAGAAAACAGATTTCACCTGCATCAGCCTTATTCTTGGGTTTCAAACCAAAGAGAAAGAAGGCATTATCATCCATTTGTAACCAATGGCAATGGTTTGCTTCCAAAAACAATAAGTAAGCTGTGTATTCATTGCTGCATGTACTGGTTACAATGTTTATTGGCTACTCTGGTTATTTCCCTCCATCCCCTTGCCAAGATGACAGGCAAAAATTGACTGTGCTTTTTCCCAAATGTGTTGGGTGATTTTGGATAACTTAAGTTTGTTATATGGGCCACATGTCCACACATTTTTGAAGCTTGCACATAGTGAATATAAAGCAAGCTTTGTGACAGAGCACCAAAATTTGACCCTAAATATTCTTTGATATAGTAATTGTTAGCACACCAGAATTAATACATATTCTTAATCTCTTGGTGACTGAGCTTTATTACAGTTTGATATTTACCTCTTTTCCAAATTCTGGGAAAATGACCTTCAAATGTGAGTTAAAAGGTCTATATATGGTGATAGAATAAGTTTTGATTTGTGTGACACACTAGAGCTTGCAGTAATCCACAACAGGAGGTTGATCAAGAGCAAAAAAATATGTTTTTGATCAGGTTTATGATATTTTTTGCAGTGTTTAACTTTATAGCTGAAGTCCTTATAATCAGGAAAGCAAAGGGTTTGTGCATACTGGTCAGTCCAAGAAGATGATTGTGACCTGGGATAATGCATAATAAGCAAAGCCCCTGTTTTGTTGCAATTCTATTACATTCAGCTCCCTGCTGAAAATTTATAATGAAATACTCATCATACATCTGGTCAAATCCAGTGCAGGGGAAATCATCATCATTCCATATTGAGATGGAAACTTGCATCAATCTACTTTTGATTGCTGCAACACACTCACAAAGTCTTGGGTGTCTCAAACTAGCAGCCCTGTTTTTGAGTGCCATAAATAGTGGTTTATGAGACCTGCTGGCCATGTGATTTGGTGACCAGGGGGGAGATCATCAGAACAATTGATGGGAACAAAACAAAGTGTCCTATGGATGATGATGATGATGATGATGATGATGATGATATACATTGATTTGATTTACAAAATACAACAGAAACTCATCATATAAAAGACGTGATGAGGGAAACAATCGTTAATGATTCAAAACACTACCTATTGTCGATACAAATTCCATATTGCAACTCTGGCAAGAAATACAATCAGCCGTGAATCTTTGTGACTTTTCTTGGGTCTCGATTGTAGCAGAGTTTTGTTACTTCTTGATCTTCGAAATAAGACTAACACCCATTCAAGATGTGGATATAAGAACTATCAGTGTGCACGTCACTTGTGTGTGTGCGTATTGATTCGTCAAAGACCGAGTTTTTTTGAAAGAGGAAAAAGACTTACGATTCCGTTCTTTTGATGCGGAGGTTTAGTTACTTTACAGCACCAGCTGGACTGGGCGGGCCGCTTGTCGACAATGGTTTTGGCGCAAGTAAAGTGGTCCTTTGATGTGCCCACCGTTTCGGCCAGGACGGCTGGGAAAGAGGCCAGAGAAGCAAAAGTCAACATCATATGTTTATACTCAACCAAGGGAGGGGCACAGCACTTACCATGGAAAAACTGCTTCCCGGAGCGATCCTGAGAAAGTCGCATACAAAAGCCCGTCTTGGCGTCCAAGAGTCTAACCTCATTGTCGCACACGAAGTTGTGTTGGGCGGTCTCCCTCGGGATCAGAAGCAACCCAAGGAATGCGATCAAACCAGAGAATTGCATATTTTTGTTTTTTGGGAAAAAAGAAAAAGAAAAAAGAAGTAAAAAAAAACAGACTGCTTTTTAAAGTACTTTTTGAGTTTTTTTGGGAACAAGGATGTTGTTAGCGATGGGAAAAAAAACGTGCCGGAGAAGCGGCCTTGAATATTCGATCAAGCAAACATCGCCGGCGTTCAGTTTCCAACTGTATCCGAGGAGATAGGTGCAAGGAAGACCAGACGACCGCCGTTTCCACACCGGTAGGGATGGCACCCGTCGAAGCGTCGGTAATCCAGGATAGTCGAGAAACTGAGTTCACCAGATTTCTAGAAGGAAAGGAAGGTTTATAATCGAATGATGATGTTTAAGCTCTTTAGGGTTTCTTTCTTGATGGAATGAAAAGATGATAAATTAATCCGATGAAGACAAGGGGAACAGCATGAGATACAACCATCCACCATATAAGAGAAATAAACCAGACGGCATTAAATGGACATTCATCATGAGTCACAAAGAAAAGATCCTAGGAAATCGCCCGTACTACGTCGTAATCACAGCTTATTTGTCAACCAACAGTAATTCCGTTCCTGAATGTGACACAGGACTGGACTCTAACTACCTCGACTGCAGGGAGTTGGTAGTCACCGCCTACTTGGATGCGGCCAGTCTCCATCGCATTAATATTGACAAGTCAAAGCCAGAGCGACCGACTAACAGCTGGACGGCAGATAATAAAGTTGATTCACCTACTATTCAGAGACAAGCCAACATAGTAGCCCAGTTCACATTGGGACTTTAAATACCATTTTTAACCTACATGTCATAAAATTTTGACATTTTTTTTGAAGTGCTCAGATTGGTCTAAAACAGCTGAATCTGATGACCAAAAAGTTTTATGAGAATTTTATGTTTAAAGGTGTTAAAAGCTGTGTTAAAGGTCCCAATGTGAACCGGGCTAGTATCAACATAACATAAAATAGTAATAAATACAAATAAAATAAATTTGGAAATAAATTACCATCAAATCTTATTATTCCAATGGATTATACTACTGAATTAAACTACACCCACTCAACCCTAGAAGTAAAACCAACTCCTTCTACTAGTATATCATAGCAGAAGGAGTAACTTGGCCTGAAATCTGAGAAAATAGGTCTAAAAACTTCACATTAAATTTTAAAGAACATTCACAAAGCCCTATAAAAGAATTTACAAGGTTTAAGAAGATGTACTTACTCAATAACCACATATTCACATCTACATAAATAATTAATTGGATCATATGAACTACAATAGAAAAACTATAAAAAAAATGATCCCATCAGAGTTTTACATCATTCCCATAAAAATTTCATCATGAGATGAGATCTACTAGACCAAGAAGATCTACAGACTAGCCTCCAAATAGCTATAATATAAATTTCAGTAAATCCTCTAAGAATGATCCATAGCTGTGGACCAGTTCTGTTACAGATCCCACATAACCAGATCTTCAAAGGAGAGCTTCCCAATTTTCTAAAAGACTCTTATTTTGACTCAGAAGCCCCAGAACATGCTTAAAAGGAGCCTCTTTGAACCTGTAGAATTTTTCACAGACTTTTACCAGAATCAAGATTTAGCCACAGTATCACCAAAGATCATCTCCAAGTGAGCACTTCTCTGAATCTTACCCAGTGAATCAAGTCCTTTCCAATTTCATCTCAGAAACATCAGGAACCCCCTGAAGCTCCCTTGAGACCTCTGTGAAGGATTTCCTCCCCACAAGGATTTATAGTTCATACCTCCTCCTGAAATCCTTCCCCATTATTATCCCTGGGAACCGTAGACACCCCTGATTTATCATCCCCCAGAAGATCAACAAATTGCCAGGCCCACACCTGGTCCTCATATTTAGAGTGCACCACAAAAACCCCCTGTTAGCAGGTCCCTCTGGAATTTGCATTCCATTTCTTTATCTTTTTTTTGCCACTTAATTGCCCCTCCCTCTATATTTTATTAACCTCAGAATTATATAAAACACACAAATAATGTCCAAAATTATTAAAAACACTTAAAAAATATTTATCATATCTTTTGTGTCCATTCTTCCAGAGTGTGTAGCTAGAAGAAATCAGTCCTTGGCATCACACCAGCTGACACAAACAAAGACACTTTTCTCACTTTGAGAAAGCTTTACCACACCTGAAAATTAAGCAATCTCTTCTTTCAAAATGGCTCTAGGTTGAAGACACTATTCAAGAAAAGCAACAAGAAAGATCACATGATTCAACCAAATGGATATGAACTCTCACACCTCCAAAGGTCAAACATACACTCAGATGGATTGAAACCCTATTGTGCCATCATGTGATTGTGTACATTAATTGATTCTATTCTGCATGACATATGAGTTTATATAATTTGTGATGACAAGGTTTTTGACACAACAAATTTGGATTTCAACACCCCCTCACAATAAAATTGTGTCATTAGGAGAAGTCCAGTTCATTCTTTTGTAGTCCCCCCTTGCTACCATGTTAAATTTGATATAATTTCTGCAGATTTATGTTATAGAGAAAAGAATGACCAGACCAGGATTCAAACCTGGGACCTCAGCATCAGTTAGGTCACATTACTAGGAGTGATGCCTTTACCACTAGGCTATCAAGTCTATATCCAGTATGTTGATTTTTGGGTAGTCTGTTTCCATGTGTTTGTGGCATCATGTGATTGTGTGCATGAATTGATTCTATTGATGACGTATAAATTTATATAATTTGTGATGACACAGTTTTTGACACCATGGATTTGTATTTCCACATTAATTAGCCAGCCTTTACATTCCAGGAAACAAAACTACATTTTTGAATAATTTAAAACTGTGCTATACTAGGTGAAGAGTAACTGGTGGATGGTACATATGGTTTCATTTCTCGATTTCAGATCTATGGTCAGAATTAGAAAAGGTAGGCGAGGTTGGAGGCGACCAAAGTAGCGAGCATCCATGTCGGGGAAAGAGCCTGTTGGGCGGCTGAAGATAGGATCGCTTCACGCCCCCAGGGCGGCTGGAAGGCTTTAGATTTGGCGACATTGTCGTATTGACAGTTCGAACATGCTTGAAAAAGGAAGCGTAAAAACTGTCTCAGTTTCTCATTTGAATAATATCTGGTCGTGAAGACCCACCGCCCTTCAGAAAAGAAAGTATCAAATAAGGGGGAGTGACTTACAGGTACGGGTCGCGCACTTTCCAGCGCACAAGAACTTGACGCCGTTGATGTCTTGACAAACTAGCAAGTAGAAGGGACTCGGTCAGTACTAGTGAGGAGATCCTGTCAGAAAATATCCGAAGAAGCCATCGGCACAAACTCACAATTGCGTTGGTTTTGTATGTTGTAAGCCATGCACTTCACCTTCCCCATCATGCCGAAATCTGACCGGCAGCCCTCACAAGCTATCAAAGTCAGGCGCATTATCATTTCGTTTTAGCTCTCAATATTCTAGTGCGTTTTTCTTCTTCTTTGTTGGAAAACCCAAGCCAAAAAATATAAAGGAAAGGAGTTCAGGCTCACTGGCGGTTCCAATGCATGAGTCGGCGACGCAGAAAGTAAAAGTTCTTTCGCCCACCTCGGATTTGCAGGCCAATTCTTTTGCTATTATTACGGCACCCATGAGTGCGCGTATCCTATTGATTGATAGCTTTTGAACGAGCTGATCAAAGAAACCCTCTTACTTGGTAGTGGGCCACCTGATCCGGAAGGTTGAAGCGGAGCCGAAGGGCCTACGGGAATATTATTCATCCGGATTGCGGTGATGGTCGGGGCTGTGGCTGCAGTGCTTAAGGTTATTCCGGTAATGCTTGGGGCTACCCCAAAATTGCTCGGCATGATACCAGTAATACTCAGCGATGTGCTAGACGTGATTTGCTTTGGGGCGGGGAAGGCTTCCCGGGTGAGTGGGCTGGGGGTGCTTGCAGCGGGTTGATCGGTTACTGGGGCGAGGGATTGCTCACAAGTGAATACCTTTCCGCTTACCAAGTGCCTGCCAGACAGCAGCAAATGGGTACAGCTCAAGATATGGATCACTGAGAAAACCGAGAGTACCATGGCGGGAGGAGTGGACGCTGATGAGTTGGTTAGGGCGGCGAAATACAAAGCCTATTAATCGTTGGATGTCCCAGACCAACTGTTCACTATTATTTGATAACAGGACAAAAGGATTGAGCAATCAGGTCGAGTGAGGATCAGTCCCTTTAGATACAGTCGCCTGCCACGATCCTCGTCCAGCAGGCGAGGCAAAGGGTATTTCGCCCAGGTGGAGTTTCGTTCAGTCGCGCTGCAAGTGACTGGCTACTCCTCAGCCTTAAGGCATGGCGAATGAAACCAGCTGTAACTCAGATAAAATAAATCAGGCCAGGAGTGTCTTTGGACGGGGTTGTTTTTGGACTAGCGGTAGTTTCAAATAGGATTTTTCCTGATGATGGTTGTGGATTGGAACTTTGGTCGTGATAATGGTGAAATTTGAAGAGGAAGGAAAGATGTGGAGTTGTGTGATTGTTTTATTGGATTCCCTGGTTAATTAAGGCTGCTTCAAAATTACAAACCAACAGAAGAATTGACGCAAGGTACAGAAGGATTCAGTTTGCGACTGAAGGATCGCCAGCCCACTCGGATGGGTGGAGTCATCCACCCGCCCATTGGTTCATAACATAGCAGATATGGTCCTACTGTAGCTTTCTCACCCGAAACGCTGGCTAAATAGCTTGGTTGCCCGATTAGAGAGAGGCACGTGTTATGCGCCGGGCGGGCAAGCCAACGCATATTGCAAAAGCAAGAGTTACGCGTCAATGCCAATGTCCGAGGTCTCAGTCGTTTCTGTGGACCGGAATGGCGACCAGATGCGCCCAAGGCCGCTTAACCTGGCAGGCAGGCTTAGCCGATTCTCTCAAGACTTGCGGGCGTGTCAGCTTGTGCAGGTGTCATCTTGTGTAGGTGTGGCAGGCCCGATGTTACTTAGTCACAGCCTCGCAATGTGCATCCGGGTTCTGGTAGTTACGCATCGAGGACTATCTATCCAGAATTCGTTGCAAGTTTTTTTTCCCTCAATGAGAGCCACTGAAATTTTATGATTTGACGCTGGTCATAGTCCTCAGATTCAACGATGAGTGGCTTCCCAAGCAAGTGATGGACGACCCATCTGAATGTGTGGATATTATTTCGGACTATCTGGCACCGGAGGACAAGCCTTCACTAGGGCAAATATAGGATCTCATGAATCTCTGTTGGCGGTGGCAATTGCCGCCTCAATGACGCTATATTAGCAAGTGGGTGAAGGGCCAGATACCGTCATCCCACTCAGCGTTTAGTTATCCCAATCGTTGACCATAATCCGGTGCGACTTGCGAGCGCAGCGTCTGGAGAAAACATTCTAATCCCCCCCCCTTGTTTTTTTCTTCGTCCTACATAATCAATAGCTCAAGCAGCAAGGGTTTGAGGAGGATTCCACAGCCAGCCCTAGGTATCATTTTTTGATCATCATAGCACGTACTTCTGGCTAGAAACATACTCCAGTTATCTTATTATTAACAAGAGAAAGACCTAGTTTCAAATAATCGTGCCGCCTTGTCGCACAGGTTGACGAGTAGACTGTTACCTTATAAACAAGGGTCTTCTAATTATCTGTCCCAGAAAAGACCCCTATGATTGCAAGCTGCCCTATAAGTATTCGTCCCTCCAAGATGCGCTGCCGCCAGCCTGCAATTAGGATGTCGTGTGATAAAGAAAAACATCACAACTCACTGTACATCCTTTGGTTGCGCATCAAGGGATATTGAGCCTTTGGGCCTTCTTCAAGACCCACTGTTGCGTGCCAAAGGGGTTTGCTGACAAATTGCGCAGCTCGCAGCACAAATTGAATGTGAAACTTGTCCGCGGAGGGTTTGTGGCAAGTTGAGATTGTCCCCTCAAAAGTTACAATCATATTCGACAGTCTCCCCCCAGAGCAGGACATTGGATACCGCGCCTCGAGTTGACAGTCACGACGAATCGATCGGGAGAATGAGTGCGGACGAGACGCTGAAGAAGAAAGCTGTGACGATCGAGGATGACATGGAGGAAGATTTTGACGACTTACTGGAGAAGTTCCAAGCCCCT
>SMGU01008633.1:0-18152 GCA_004348175.1 Puccinia novopanici
CTGAAGAGCCCAGGTGGTTTGGAGGGATCCGCCACGGTACGAGCTTTATTCTACAAATCTAGCGATCCTCAAGGAGTAGCCTATCGATTGTCCTCTGCTCAAAGCGCTGGGCTCATAACCTGAGAAACACCAGTTAACAGCGGTGAGCAACGAGGAGAGATGGACTCCGAGGAAGCGACAAAGAAAGGTGAAATGAGCTGTACCTGAGAAACACCAGTTAACAGCGGTGAGCAACGAGGAGAGATGGACTCCGAGGAAGCGACAAAGAAAGGTGAAATGAGCTGTACCTAAAGAGGTACGAGTGAATGAGACAGAAAGATGAGTGAGGAAAGGAATTGGGAGAAACACAATGATGATCTAAAATAGGGAGAATACATGAAACCTAATCTAGATACAATTTGGGTTTGACCGATGACTAAGAAACCTAACCCTAATCCTCCTATCCCACGCTGTGGTCCCTTCATCGTCACATTACTCCGTGCACAAATTTTGCACTGGATTTCTCCTTTTGGCAAAGACACGGGCAGTCCATTTCACAGGCGACCTTGTACAAGTTGTTGAATTTTCCGCAATCCCGCGTGGCCAAACAAGCAATGCCAGTAGAGGAGGATTTGTTCATATTTCCTAAGAATGTTCTTTTTTATGGAAGAGAGATTGTAAAAGTGTAACGGAACTTGGAAAAGATCTTGTTTCAATTTAACTCACACGTCGGTAGAAACGGGGAAAAAAGATGGTGAAGAAGCAATATTTTTATTGCAAGAGGCAGAAGGGAATTCAGAGACATGAGAGAGTGGGCAAGACACATGTTGTGGAGAGGGGGAGATAGGTTTGGGAAATACACATTTATTCTCAGCAGGAATTAAAGGAAATTTGAACACAAGAGAACTGCTTTTTGTATATATGAGATACAAGTCCTGTTTCACATCATATGTGAAGAAAGTGTTAGCTTTCCTAAGTGCCGCAAGTGAAATGAGGTTAGAGCGTGCATGGTCACAATACAAGACCCTGTGGATTGTAACACACTGGTTTTCCACACCAGAAAAAGTGAGGTCTCCTTCACCAGTGATGAAAGCACCGCCATCTGAAGTCGCAACTTTTAGGGGAACAGGACAGGCAAAAAAGCAAAAATTAGATAATGAATGAAAGTCACCACATAAGTGGTGAGATTCACCAGAATCAATGATAGGCACATTGCCAGCCTTATCAGCAACCACATGACTGAACTCCAAGTTTGCCATATCCTTGGCCATGTTGCCAATTTCCACCATGCGCGCCAGGGGATCTTCTATCTGGGGCATGAAATTGGCCTCAACAGTCACCTCATTTGCTGAGGTTCAATACCTTTGAGATTTGGATGTGCTTGTGTTGCCAGCAATATTGCAGATGGTAGTGGTCAGGGGGATGGTGTTGTGGTGGAGTGGGCGGGGTGCTGGTCAATGGGGCAATTTTGCAAGGGACATTTTGAGGTTGAGGGTATATACCAGTGAAGCCTGGAGAAGTCACAATAGGATCAAACGCCTGAGACCCACAATTTTTTCTGTAATTTTGAGGTGGAACAAAGCGCGGGTCCCCGGCAGATCAACGGACTTGCATCCTGTTGCTGACAGGTTGTTGGCGGAAAGGGCAGTCCCTTAGCATGTGGTCTGGCAAGCGGCATTGCCAGAAGGCCCCGGCTTTCATTGCCATGAAGTCCATGGCGTCTGATACATTGTTGGGATGAGGAGGGGGTATATTGCTGACTGATTCATTTACTTGGGAAGGGGTAGACTCAGCTTAAAGAACTAGAGGAGGGAAGGTGTTGGTGGGAACAGCAGCGGTGGTGGAGGAAAATTCATACGCTTGTTGACAAAGGATCATGTCAATGAGGCAAATCAGAGATTTGAAAGACATTGGACAGAACTCTTTGCTAGCTTGAAAGTGTGATTCGACTCTTTGATTTAGTTCCTTAGACAGAGCCGGTTGTGATGCAAAACCATTTTTGAGAACAGAGCCTGCCAACACATCCCTAGTGAATGTGAAACCAATAGTCTCCATCTCATCAAGGAGATCATGAAGGCGAGTGGATGTTGCCACGGTGGAAGGATATTTTTCAAAGTCAAAAGAGATTAATTGCCTAAAGAGACTCAGATGAGCGGCCTAGCTGACTGAGTGGAAGCGGTGCTTCAGATTGAGCCACATGTTGTAACATGTGTCAAAACGGACTCGGCCTTGGCAAAGGGATTGGTCATCTGAAGTGATGAGAATGGATCTTCCAATTTGCTTGTAGTGGTCATCTGTGCAAGTGGAGTGGAAAAGAAACGGCTGGTTGATGGCATCTCTCATGTGCTTGTCAATGAAGTCTGACCAGGCGGTGTAGTTTGATCTGTCAGGCTTCAGATGGTCTTCATCCTTGATTTGGTTGTTGATGGCGCTGATGATGGCCATTGTGTTCCTGTCCACAGTGGTTGATTCAGCTGTGGAAGGAGGCAGGGCAGATGGAGCAGTTGCTGTCTCTTGCTGGCAGTGCTGGTGGGAGTAGTCAGATTCTCCATATGTGGAGGGTTCTGGTGGGTAGAGGCTGGGCAGGATTTTTTCTGGGATGAAGTGAGGCGGTGGTGATGTTGTTGGAGGGAGGAGCAGCGGAATTGGAGGTGGTGGGGCAGTTTGGATTGGGATTGGAGGGAAAACGGGTGGACATTGTATGTGGGAGAAGGGAGAAAAAAATTGGGAAAAGGAGAGAGAAGGAATCAGGAATAAGGCATGACCCCGGACCCCAATAATCCTGGCAAAACACCGAGCCCTGATCCCTGGGTATCAGGTCTTGGGATGTCTGTTGTAGATACCCCAAAGCCCCGGGGTCTGTGTGACTCCAAGGCTAGTTTTTTTTGGGAGGGTTTATTGTGTATATTTCATCAAGCACATTTTTTTAGTTGATATAATGACTGTTTAAAAATTCATCTTTATTCATTTTCTGCCATGATCTTGTATTCTGAACAGCCCTGAGTTAAATAAAAATAAAGAAGAAACTAATTTATTTTTTCATGTTTATCTTTTCTCATATGTATTGTAACTTGTGAGCAGAGCAAGAGAAAAAGAAAAATCAGAATGGGGCATCAAAAGCCTGGAACCAATTCTTCAGGCAGAGTAGCTGCTTGATAGTTTGAGGCTTGAGTGCGGAATGTTACCAGGAGACAATTTGACGGCCTCCTGAAAACACACGTTCTGATGATGCACTCGTTGCTGGGATTGAGAGGTAGCAACGTGCCATCAGTGCAAGAGTTTGGTAAGTTTTTTGGCGACTGGACCAATACAATAGGACCTTGACGGACTCCGTCTCAATTTCCTCCTTCAAGTATCAATCGATTTCTTGTTGGATGCCATCACCATGGGGTGCAGTTTGGTATAACGCAGTCGAAAAGAAGCTCTTGGTATTTGAGGTAGAAGCAGATGAGCCACTGGATTGGTTGGGGCTGTTCTTTTTGTCTTTGGTCAAGTTATTGTAGAATTTTTGGTTGTCATTGTTGAAAATTGAGGTCATCTCATCTACAGTGATGTTATAATGCTCAAGAATAAAGTTTTGATGGTTTTTCCAGAATGTTGTCTTGAATTTTGGGTCTCGAATCATGGCGCAGAAGTATGCCGGCTTGTTCATTGCTTCACGTAAGTATTGGTTGATCTTTGCAATCATTGCATTGGCTGGTTGAATCAAATGCTGTATATTAAGACCTTGACGAGCAGTATAGAGATGCTGGATCAAGACTATGTACACCGGAAGGACACTGTTGAGGGTGGGGTACTTTGATGCACAAAGGATGATGGTCGCTTCACTGAGTGATTCGAGTAGATTCATGATATTGCAAGCCAAGGCCTACTCTTCAGGTGACAAAAGGAAGCTTGATGTTTCAGTGTTATGTTGGCAGAAGTGGTTACAAGACGGTTCTAGTAACAGGGCTTGTTTAAACATTGAAAAGGTTGAATTCCATCGTGTTGAGACGTCGATCTCCAGGCACTTAATTTTCTTGGCATAAAGCTCAGGCTAGCAGGATTGGAAAGCAATCACAAAATGTTTGCGTCGGCTAGCTGAGAATCTCACCCATGTTGATAAACCATGGACACGTTTGAGAATGGTCTTGGCATTGATTGGTAAAGCTGAGGACGGATTGGTCATCAGACGGAGGCTGGGGTCCATTGTTGCTGCAACATCTTTGGCTTCTTTGGCTTCCTCATCTTCTTGGACATCATGAATGGATCCAAGGGAGGATATAGCTATTTTTGCCGCCAGATTGATCACATGGGCAACACAACCCAGGATATGGGTTTCCCGGCTGAATTGGGGGATTTTATCCTCAAGATGTCTGGCCATCTTTGTGTTGACACTTGCGTTATCAGCCGTAATTGTATTTAACTTTTTGATGATCAAGTACTTCTGTAATGTTTCATAAAAAAGAGTTGCAAACTTCTTGCCCTCATGGCATCCTATTGTAAAAGGCACCCCAGCAAAAAAAAAATAATTAATATATTTGAATGATTAAGATGAAATGAGGGTCAAGACACTTACCTTCAACGTGTGGGACAGAAATAGTCAGGTCCCACATATCATACTTTTTGTCAATGAAGTGCCCAGTTACTGCCATAAAGGCAGTAACATTAGGGGCCGACCAGGCATCTTGAGTGAATCATATGGAGAGTTGTTTCAACAGGTAATCCAATTGAATGATTTTCTCAGATTCAAGTTGCATACGGGAGGTGTGATTCTGGATCAACGCTTGGTTTGTCGTGTTGAATAGTGGCATGGCCCCCTCATTGATGAGGCAAACAAGATCACGGAATGACTTCCGTTCAACAATTGTAAAGGGTAGGTCACAGTCCGTAATCATGTAAACGAGTGCAGTTTTTAGTGTTTCATTATTCCAATCATTCTACATAGTACAGGATATGATTAGTTGGATTTTCCAGAATCAAGAATGTATGAATACCATAAAAAAACTCACCTTTGTTTGCAAAGATCCTGATTTGCTCCATTTCTGAATGTCAAGATGATTCATTTTTGTCTTCTTGGTGAGGTTTGGGTCCGCTAGTTGATGGATTTGCAGTAGATGGCCATGCAAATTCATGGTGCTACAGCTCTTGTCCTTTTTGAGCTTTTTCCCACAGATTTTCCCCGTTTTGGTTACAACTTGACAGATAACGGCCCTGTCCTGTTCCTTGAGGTGATTCCAGACCCAACTTCGTTTTTTGGAGCTGGAAAGGTCCTTTGGATTGTCGGTTTTGATTTCTTCAATGTCAATAGGATTATTTGGGGTGGTAGGATGGGTGGTGGAGCTGTTGGTGGTGGTTTCTGGGTGTTTTCTCTTCATCCTATATGACACAATATACCAATATGTTGACCGATTGTTGGAGGATTTAAAAATAATGTTCTAAAAAAAAACCCCTGGGGCATCAGGGCATACCCGGGTGGCATCAGGGACCAGGATGCGGGCCACATCTGACACCCCGACCCAAACCCCAGGATCATGCCTTGATCAGGAAGGATGTGCGTGTGTGTGTGTTTTTTCTTTTTTGATATCTTAAGATATGTAGAACACCTGTCCAGCCTTCACGTTTGGAATCCCAAGGTGAAATATACTTTAGAGTGTAACTCCTTGATAGCCTAATCAGCAGAATCTAACGTTATCTGTTCAATATATTGACTTGTGGTTCAAAACAATATTGGTTGGATGGGAGAAGGTTTGAAAGACAGATCGATTACGTCCTACACTGGACCACCTTGAAGATGAATGGTATAAATGGAGATAGCAAGATGATTTTAGGTGCTCATAACTTTCTGTGCCTTGCACAATGGTAGCAAAAGAAAGAGATAGATTGCATGTATATAGACAAGGAAGGTTTATATACATGCTCTAAAAGGGGCTTAGGTGAAACCCCACTGTAACCCGGTGAGAGGGTTACAACACTTAAGTGCAAGGACTCCCACAGTGAGGATGGTAGTATGCAAGATTTTTGGGGGAGCAGCCTTTTTGCTGGATAAGGCTGCTCATCTCCCAAAAAAGTATTGTGGGTTAGGAGTTTGGCCAAGTTTTGCGTGATTTTTTCATCTACCAAGCCTCCAGTCCCCTCCTTCCATCTCAGAATGAACTCTCTGCTCTGCTCCTAATCCCTCCCCTTGGTTCTTTTTTTGCAACTTCTTTGTCTTGCTCAAACATGTGCCATTAGTCACGAGAGCCTCATGTTCTAATTTAATTACCCTGCTTCAAAACAACATCCCACCAAGTGTTGTATCTCTCTTTTTTTTTGGTGAAAATCTCCGCATGTGGGGATTGTCCCATAAGATGCAAGTCTCTACTGCATAGCAGTTCTCCAAAAAGAACCATGCCTGTGCACTGCAGTAGAGACTTGTGCCAAGTTTGACTGGGCTGATTCATATTATTTATCACCTCCAGACGCAACACTGAGCCTAGAAATCAATAAAAATTACTCATCTCATTATTTCATGACAGTTCCCCATACTAAAATGAAAACATTTGTGGTGAAAAATAAAACAAAATGACAATTCACATTTTCTTGTCCATACCTGATATAACTTCATCTTCAGAATTCCCTGTACAGAATACCTATATACATTTAAGAGCATGTGTATTGGTGGAGTTAATGCTTGCTGTAATAGCTCTCACTTGGCAAGAGCAGTAAAGCGCCAATCACCCCGCACCACACAGGTGCTTGCTAAAAATCAAGGCTATATTGCCGCAACTGTGGTTGAAGTATAGTTTCTTGTTGGATCTGGAGTACTTGGGATATGAAAGATTACATAGCGTCGTTGTCAAGTGCTCCTAGATTTGGCAAGGGTTGGCGACAAAAGCTAAAAAAAAATAGCAAGCCGAGCGGGTTTGGTATTACCGGTGTGGGGGTTTTGTTGCTAGACTAGTATGGTGCCCAGGTTTAACACAACCGATGTGCATGCTCTAATAGGTTCACCTGCCATAGATGGTACAGAAGTTCAATAACCTGAGTCTCCATTTCTGGATTCCAGCGTGGTTCCTGAAAGGGTTTATATATGTGTTGAAGTAACCAGCACATAAGGTTTCTATTGTTTCAGAGCTCACCATGAAATAAAAAAATTTCTGGAAATTTCAAATTGGTCCCCACCCTTGTTTCTGTGATTGAACCCAGAAACACAACCCAATCCACCAGTTACACGCCCAGTTACACCACCAAAACCAGTACTTCGACCTCTACGGCTCCCACCTCCAGTCCCCTCCTTCCATCTCAGAATGAACCCTCTGCTCTGCTCCTAATCCCCCCCCCCTTGTTTCTTTTTTTGCGAATCCGTTTTCTTGCTCAAACATGCGCCATCAGCCTCTTGTTCTAATTTCATTACCCTGCTTTAAAACCACATCCCACCAAGCGTTGTCTCTTTTTTTTTTCTTTTTTTTTTTGAAAAAATGAGGCAAGCAGAATGCAATTCCAGCCTTTCTTTTCCATTTTTGATCTAATTTTTTTATCCAAAAGGCTCAGAAAGAATTGACTGCTTGCTTTATTGCTTTTTTTGAAATTCTGCATAGCTTATTCAGCTCCTGCACCTGATAGTAAAAACTTCAAAACAGTTCACCCATGGCTGTAGGAAAAACATGAATCATAATGAAAGAAAATTGGTAAAAAATAATAAGTGATCACAATGGCCAAAAGGAAGAATTAAAAGATTCAAACTAAACAAAATATTCTCAACACCCCATAATGGAAAAATTCCCAGTGTACCTGATGATTGTGGGGGGTGTGTTAGACACACAAACAATGGGAGAGTATTGAGCCTCAAATTACAGTGCACAGAAAGTGTAACTGATATTATGAGGGGTGTGTTAGACACATGAACAAGGATGAGATTCTTGATAGTTGAATGACAGCACACAGCAAGCCTTTCTGGTGGCGGCAATGATGATGGAATGAAAATGGATGATCAAGATTAGGATGAGATTTTGAAAAGAAACTTTTGAATATGAGCTGATGATTGTGAGGGGTGTTTTAGACACATGAAAAATGAGGAGACTTGAGACTTGAATGAAAAGGCACCTAACACTGCAAAAAAATTGTTTGAATGCCTGCAGTGGACATGCAGCATGCTTGAGCTAAGCTGCCATCCAAACTCCACCTTTTTGAATATTTAGATTTTTTTGAACAGTCACTGTGAAGTTTTCACAGTGACTGTGCCTCAAAGCTTGGTTGAATCAATCTTGGAGAAAGGTTGGACACCACAAACTTCCTTGGACTTTCTGCATGTCAACTGCAGGAAGTTGAGGATTTTTTTGCAGTGTAATAGTGTTGAAATGTTTAGATGATATTATGAATAGGAATAATGAAAGAAAAGACTGAGATTAAAACACCACAAGTGTATCTGGAAGCAGAAATGATGATGTATTTAAAATGGATGATTGACATTAGGATAAGAATGATGAAAAGAAAGAAAGAAAAAGTCCACATCAATCCAATGTCTGTGAAACCCGCTCACTCACATTTCACACAACAGCCATCATTATGTAATCACCCTTTCACACCATCTTGAATACTCCTCTTCCCCCGCTCCCTCCTAACTCTGCAGAGTTCTGACTTCCATCATCTTCTGAAGCTAGGTACACCATTATCATTCTCCTTCATCCTCTCTCTCTCCCTTCTCTTATCTTTCCCTTTTTCCTCATCTCTCTCATTCCTCTTCATTTTACAGAGAGTTCTGACTTCCATCATCTTCTGAGCTAGCTCATTTCAAATAATCGTAGGTTCTAGAAAAAATATCTAGAAATATTCTAGTCTAGTTCTATCACAAATCAGGATTGTAGTGACAGGTCTAACAGACACCCTACAATGGAATAAGCTGTAACAGTGTATGGTTATGGTCACAAATTTAGGTTTCTTAATTCAAAATCAACCCCTAGCCATCTGGTCATTTGGAGTCATCTGAGTGCCACATGTTTCTGAATGGAGGTTCATTTCAATACCCCTACCACCCAAACTCAAAATTCATAGTTTTCCACTTGATTAGCAGGGCAAATTCCTCTAATTTTTACTTGAACACTTCATTCAATTATTACCATTCATCAAACACCTCAAAAATATGAAAATTCAGGTGAAAGACCACAAATTCACCTGTTGATGTCTTAATATCCTACTTCTAAAATTTTCCAAAAGTTATGGTTGTGTTATTTGAATAATAGTTTAATTTGGAATTTATATTCATATTGAACTTAAATAATATATTAAATCATTACATGGTAAAACCAATTTTTCTCATGGTTAGAAGCTCCCCATACAAACTTGCTGCCAGAAAACCAGACTTGGATTAGTGAATCCTGGTTAATTTTGAGCGCAAACCTGATTAACTAGAATAAATCCAACCAAGTTATGTATTATGACAGGTATTGGATAAATATGTCAGCCAATTTGAGCTGTCTGGCTTTTCAAAATTAAAGCTGCTAATGAGTACCCCAACACACACACTTCAGAACCCTGAAAAGTTCAGCCTTAGAGACAGAAATCCTGTTCAAAAGGTTTCAATTTTAAATAAATGTATTTATTTCTTATCATTAATTTCTCTGAAAAGAGTTTTTTAACTTCAGATGCAATTTTAATAAATTGAATTGCTTTACTTGGAAAGATTCTCCTTCTTTTTCTACCCATGGCCCATGCATGGGGTGTGATGAAGTTGTGTTGTATACCTGTTATATTCAAGATTGGAAATTATATGGATTTTCTAGCTAAAGAGCAAATTGAATATATTCAATTTGCTCCAAAGAGTTGTTGGACAAGCAGTCCTTGGACATTCCTGTCCAACAAGATGTTGGACTTGCCTGTCCAAGCAGATGAACCCACCTGGTGACTGCTTGGACAAGTCCATTTGGCCTCTTATTGGGCAACCATGTCTGAGAACTGCTCGGGCAGGTTGGTCCCAGGACTCATTGGGCCCATTGGTCTGAGCAGATAACTGTTGCAGTGCACCCCTACTGCTTACCTGTTTCTTCTCCCTTCTCTATTCTCCTCTTGTTTTTATGTGGCTTTTATAATCAAAACCACATAGGTTTCCACTTAAAGAACCTTGGGTCAACTCCCTAAAAAACCTGGACCTGGTATATATAGATTGCAATTCACATCTGAACAGTGACCTTCTGCTGAGTGATCCAGAGGAGGCTAGTGTATCACAGCTTATCTCCAGTCCGCTTTCTCCAAGAGTTGAACTGTGGAGCCTTTTATCATACTCCTGTCCTCAGCTTCACCAGCTTAGAGATAAACCAGGTGAGTCATAAAAGAAAATGATTTTCTTTAGCCTACTTACTTATTGTTGTATCTCTTTCCAAGAAATACAAAATTATTTAACAAACCAATCTTGTGTCCTGTTGCCACTCTGGAGGCACAGGCTCACATTTCTTCCCAGTTTTTGCCAATTTTGACAGGACTTTGAGTAAAGTTATGGTATTTATGTAGGCAAACTTTTCTCAAAAATGGCAAAAAATGGGAAGAAATTTATTTTTGCCATTCTTTGGGTTTTTTTTTTTTAAAAAAAAAAACACTCATAACTCTAAACCCAAATCCCCAACCCCGCAACCTAATTACTAACACCAGCTCTGTCAGCTCTGACAGCTTGAAGTTTTCCCAGTAAACTTCAGGTGCTCTTAGGCTTTAAATAAAAGAAAAATACATATCTTTCATCGATTTGAAGCAAAAGAGTTTAAGTGAAACAAGTGCATTTGAGACCCCATGACTTATCTCATGAGTTGCAGAGGTCTCACCATCAATCTGGAAACCCCTCATCTGGTCAATTTTTTTTCTAGATTTTTGGTGGTCCCTGGGGGACTGACCATGCTAAATCTACAAAAGGGTATCCATAGATGCCAACTTATCTAAATCCCAAGACATCACCAATTTAATAAAATGCCACCTCTGTCACCCTCACAATCCATTTGAGCGTAGTGAGAGCTTCAATGAGTTGAGGATGGAGGGTGAGAGTGTGGGGGGGAGGGTTGAGCTAAAAATATAAAGGATGAGAGTAATGAGTGACAGGATCACCAATTTGGAATAATCTGGAAATCTGGTATTTTGAACTCCATGTCTGGATTTGGAATTGTCTTCCAGATCAACAGGGAGACCTCAAGTTATCAAATTAACTTAACAGCATATAGGATCTTGAAAATATTTTGGGCACTCATTTTATTCATCAATTATATGTATTAATATAATATTATTAAATAAATAATAAATTAATAGAATAAAGTGAAATAAAATGAGAGGAATAGATATAACCTTTCAAATAAAAAACTAGAAAAAAAAACAATACTCAATAAAACTACATTATGAATCTAGGTACTTGTTAAATGAAATAAAAGGTGTCATTTCTGATTTACCTGGTAGAATAGACGAACAGAAATATTTCAAAAGAAAATCAAGCAATGCAGCTGCTTGGGGAATATCAGGTATGTGATATTACCTCTGTGGCTGAAATTACTAGAAATATGATTTAATTTTAGGGTGATATGACAATGTAAATTTGGAAAAAAAATTAAGAGGAATCTTGGAATACTGGGTGATGTGTGTGGTTCTGGCCTGAGGTTGAAATTTTTCACTGAGTCCATTTTTCAAATTTGGGTGAAATTCAAATTGAATAATATTGAGGCTCTGTTTGGCTGCTCCAGATTGAAATAACAAGCTTTTTTTTCATGATATTATTAAGGGGGGGGGGCTGGATTTCATTGTTCAGCTTGATGATGTTTGGTGTGGGCCCAGGTTTCATAATCTACATATTGCTTTATGCCACTTTTTTAAAGTTTGCTGCCAAAGTGGTTATTTTGGTCTGGACCAAAATAATCACCTTCATAAGCTCAATCAAGTTCCCACAGGCCATTTTAATGTCACAAAAAGCATTTTCAAACCCTATTTGCAATATTATCAAGATTTATTCAAGCTCACACATAATTTGGCTGGCCTAATGGAGCCTCAATTTTTTAATCAAACTTATAAATCCACTCCTTTCCAACCTTGAAAATATCAGGCACAAAACACAATCATACCACACCTTATGTAACTTACACAGGTAGAAGGATGAGGAAAATCTCATGGAAGGAAGAAATTTTATTTTTTGGCTTTGATTGTAATGGTAAAAACTCTTTCAAGAGAAACTGAATAAATGCAAATCACTTTTCCGAGAAGATTCAAGCAAACTCCTCCTTGGATTTAATTGTGATTTAGAATGAATGAAAGTAGGCTGGCCATTTGAAATTTTTCTACATATCTCCCTGCATTCTTTCCATTTTACTTTTTGAAAAAAAAAAAAAAAACTCCTTCTGGATGAATAAATAACCTTTTTGCTATAAAGGGTGAATGCTTTCTCAACCCACCAATTACTGAGTGCTAAAAAGTTCCATCATTTATTGGGATGTATCATGAGATCATGAAGCTTTACCATTGATTGAGAAATACTCAAATTGGCAAGCACATTGGATCAAATTTTGTTTGATGCTTTCTGCTTGTTATCCAAAATGAGCTGGGCCAATGTTGAAATTTGTGTACAAATCCAGAGTGGCTCTTATTGGGATATCTAAGGCAGCAATTATAAATGAGTTTTTGGATTTTTTTTGAATATTTTCTGGATCGTACTTCAATTTTTTTTTAATTGTATTTGAATTGAATTGGTATTTCAAAAATAAATCAAAACAAATCCAAAAAATTTATACAATTATAAAACCAACAAGTATTCAGGTTCTCAAACCAAAAACAAGAGGCAGTACACACTGCCGTGACCCAACTGCTGCCCAATTGGCATCATGCTATTATTATCACTCCACACCACCGGCATCACACTTTCTGGCATTGCTCTCTGGCATCATCTCTTTGTGGAGCGTGCTCGAGAAGCAAACCCACAGGTCTACATCCGGGCACCTAGGACAGCTTACACTCGCCCCCCCCCCGCTGGGAACCTTGGGACGATGAACGTATCCCTTTGGTCCGATTCGTGGAAATATTTCGGCTTTCGCTGACTGACTTCCGCTGGTTGTCGGACCAGCTGCGGGACGAGCTTGAGCAGGACCCCCTAGGCCGGGGGCAACCATTATCCGTCGAAGCCCAAGTGGCAGTTGGGCTGTACCGACTTGGACATGGCTCAACCTACGTTACTATCGGGCATGTTTTTAGCATTGGTAAGGAGACAGCGGACAAGGCATCCGGCCGCTTCGTCAATGCCATCCTAAAGGTTTTCAGGAAGCAAGCTGTCAGGCAAGCGCTTCATTTTTTTACCTTCCCATCATGTTTCAATTGTTTACTGTTGCCCTTTGTCACCAGGTTTCCGGCGCTTGATCGGAAAGAAAAGTGGACCGGTATCATCGAATCTTTTGAAAGCCGCCACGGGATTCCCCAGATAGTTGGGGCAATTGATGGCACGCATATACCCTTGGCGATCCCACCCAATGACGAGTGGAAAGGCTACATCAACCGAAAAAGTTGGGCGTCAATTGTCTTCCAGTGCGTGGTCGATGGGGAGGGCAATTTCCGCAACGTTGAGTTGCCTTTCCTTTGTATAATGACTCATCGGTGGCAACTTGCTGAAGAGACCTATCATTAGGTCTGTGGGGGTGGTGCCGGGTCCATGCACGACAGCCGGGTTTTCAGGCGTTCTCGCCTGGGGCAATCCATGAGGCCTGGAAGTGTTGTTCCAGCTATTATACCACACGGCACATTCTTGATTGGGGATGCTGGGTAGCCCAGCAATGTAGATATCTTAGTCCCATACCCGTCAGTGGTGAACCCTGCAAACGAGTGGTTCAATCATATACAATCTTCCACCCGCATAGTCGTCGAGCAGGCTTTTGGACGACTGAAAAATCGCTTTCGAAT
Source organism: Puccinia novopanici (assembly GCA_004348175.1). NCBI lineage: Eukaryota > Fungi > Basidiomycota > Pucciniomycetes > Pucciniales > Pucciniaceae > Puccinia > Puccinia novopanici. The sequence goes on from SMGU01008633.1 coordinate 13,843, forward strand.
CTTATTACATGCCCAGATTGCCTCCCCCACACGCGCCAAGAAAAATACTTTCGCTTGCATTATCTTACACAACATTTTGAACCGCCGAGGAACTCTTTACCTCCAAGATTGGGAAGAAAGGAGCCCCCGCGAGGTCCGTTTTGCAGAGCTACCGCCAGTATCCTCAGATGAAGCTACCACCAACATAGCACCACCATCAAGTGGTAGGGTGACCATGTGGACCAAAAGGGACATTATCAGGGACATTTTGTATGACCCGTAGGGCCCATAAATTGCCCATAAATTGTTGTTTTCTGTCATTGATTCATTTCCATTAAAATATCTCCTATGTTTTAAATCACTGGAAGCATGTTGGAACAGAAATGAGATGGGACAAATTGCGTAAGATATAGTAGATTTATGTTCATTGTGCATCTGGGGCCAGACCCCTTTGAAGTCCGTTGAGGACCTTGGCTCCCCCCCGAGCCAATCGTGCTGCAGGGGCGTGTTCTAATCCCCAGGCGAGGTGGTCGTCTATGGTGCTGTGCAAAAAAATCAACCAATGGTCCACGCCATGCGCACGTAGGAGATCACGAGTTTGTTGGTCATCAGGGTAGATTCGACAGTAAGACAAGAAGGCCTCAAAGGTCCCGCCTCGCCCCTCCCAATGCGCAAAGGGATCCGCCTCGTGGGCCAAGCCCTCGCTGGGTATCTCCGAAGTTGCTGGTGTCCCTGCGGGAGCATTCAATTGTGCGGCTTCAGTTGAGACTGGTCCGTCAAAGATCGGGGAGGCATCGGTGCAAGTGGAATCTGAGTCCACTTCAGGCACATCAAAGATTGTCGAGTCACCATCCCCGCCGTAATTAAGATCACGTCGATATGCCTGGCGCATCCTTTCAAATCGCTCGGCGGTCCCTTGGGTGGAAGGTGATATCTGAGACGCATGCTCAGTCGACTCGGAGCCTGGTGGGCTGTCAGGTAAGCCAGTGGCAGTGTGACTCATGCCTTCTGGCTATTCGTCCACTATGTATCAGATCCATTGTCATTAAATCAAGGCAAAAGAGGTTCACTCACCACCGTGAGGAGGGCAGGGCGTCCTATTATTCTACGTGCATCTGGTCCCACATGCAGACGGGCCGTTAAGTTCACCCAACGGTAGATTGCCGTGGTTTCTGACGGGTTGCTGTCGGGTATTGTGGTATCGGCGGAGCTCATTTCTTTCGTGGTTAAAAATTGGACAATATATGTGCAGCAGCCTGTCCGTCTTGCCTGATCATCCCTTGTCTGAGGACCCAAGCCGGGAAGAAACATTACACCGGGGATACAGGCCATGGGGAAATGATGAATATGCATGTAACACCATTCCAGCCTTGCACAACCACATCTCATGCCAAAGCAACGAGGCTCCCTGCAGGGACTTTGTGAAGATTATATTCTCAGGATTATCTTCTTGGCCATGGGAGAGGCTCAAGTGCACTCCTGCACAAGCTGGCCAGGCAAGGCATCCAACATAATATATGACTATGGAAAGATGGATCATTTTCAGGGGACAAATGATTGCGAGCGGAAACAAGTCAAAAAACGTAAATCACAATATTAGGAAGAAGATGGTTCAACTAGTGCCACCCCGCCCCAGGTTGGACATCACCGCTAACATTGCCGTCTCGAAGATCTGTCTGGATTTCTCTTGAGCTGCCTGAGTGGCCTCATATCTCCTGTTCTCGTCCAGGCGGAGCTGTTGGGCTTCCTGTCGCTCCTGCTTTCGGTCCTCGTCTCGCTGAGTAGCACGCAATTCAGCTTCCCGGGCGCGTTGCTCAATGGCCTCCCGATCTATCTGGATTTGCAGGCGAACTTGCTCTTGTCTGGCCTCGCTTTCACGCTTTTCGTCTTGCCGAGCAAGTTCCCGAAGCTTGCGCTCCTCCATCATTATCATGTTGGTTTGCTCTGTGGCCTTGTGCATCATCATCAGCATCCCGGTCGCAGTAGCATCGTCCTTTTTTGGTGCATCCTCGGTTTTTCCTCAGCGTCGGGGTAAGCTGGGACCTGCACTTGGAGGACGGCTGCCAGCGTTCTTAACTGCAGGTGTCTTGTGGCGGTTGGTTGTGTTGGAAACCGGAGTCTTGGGGCCCGGGGTTTTTGACAAGTGGGAGGATGGGGTAGCAGTAATATTCACCGGCGTCAATGCGGGTGTGTCAGGTATGGTATCTGGGGCGCGACTGTTCTGGGCATTGGAAATATCGTTGGGAGTACCCTCTTCATTATCTGAGTCATCTAAGGCCCTTTCGGAGGGGGTCAAGTCGTCCTCTAATTGGCGACCGTTCAAGCGTCTCACATGAGTCCTAACTGTGTGGAGATCAGGAGTCTCATTGGGTGGTCGAACATCGTCAACGCTTTCTTCGTCGCCGTCACCAGCTGAAGCCCCTTCAAGCGCATCTGAGATCATACCGTCGTCAGATTCATCATCAATATCCTCAAGCCCCGTAGCAGTGGCCGCAGCGTTGTCTTCATGCATGTGCATCAGAGTCTCCCACAACTGGAGGAGATGGTAGTGTCAACAGTCTGTCATCAGCCATTGCAAGTATGTATGGTGCCAGCCGCAAAAAATCTCACCGAATGGAAGAGACCAAACTCGAGTAAGCCAGCAAACAGTCCGCCATTGCCAGATGTGTCTGTAAAATCCTTCACTTGCTAAAAATTCCGTTCGGTTTGTTAGTATCCACAGAAGCAGAGTTACCCCAGGGTCAACAAGCACACTCACTCGCCATAGGTGCATGAGCGCCCTGTACCGCCGAAGTAGAGTGAGATTCTCAAGCTTGGCCAGCAAGGGGAAGGCCCCCTTGCGGTCAGAGTAGCCAAGGAAGAACTTCCCAAAGCCGGTGAAACCAGGCAGGCGGTCCTTTTCCCTATGCTCGTCCTTCACCATTTTCACGAAACTGAGCAGCTCAAGCGATGCTTTCTCGGTCCATGTGAATCTCGCCTCGGCCTTTGCCGCGTCCTCTTGTGCCTTGACTAACTCCTTTGCGGCCTTGGTGGCCTCTTTCTTGCGTAAGGTGGCCGCCTTGTCCTTTGCCTTCTGGAGCTTGCGTTGGGCGACCTGAGCCTCGGCGATTTGGATTTCCTGTGGGGTCCTTCTGGCTTTCCGCTTGAGTGGCGCAGATTGACTAGGTGGAAGCGGCAGGCTGAGTTGAGCAGGCAGTGGCGCTGGTTGAGGCGCAAGAGGTGGGTTGGCCACTTGAACGTTTGACCAGGCCGCACGGCCTGGGACGGCTAAGCCATCGAAGCCATAGATCTGGGTCTGGTTTTGTCGAGGATCCGCCTGCAGGTTGTCAATATAAGGTCCCGGCTGGGATTGGGGGTAATATGCCGGGTGGGGCGGCAATGGAGAAATGGGTAGCCGGTAGTGGCCGCCGGGTGGATTTGTCAGGGGGAGGGGGAGGTTGCCCTGATGATTATACTGATATGCTGAGTTTCTGAGACCGGTCGTTTGGTAATCGATATCGTCGTCGAGGCCCGGAATCCGACTCATGATGGAACCGGGATAGTGTGTATGTGGGCACGGTGTGTTGACTGGGAGGGTGGATGACCAGGCGGCCGGCCGGTGCCAGTGCCTAGCACGTGGTCGTGGCGCCACCGGTATTTTCAAATACATGATTTGAATGTTACAGGTTATAAGCAAGTTTCGGAGCTGTAATTTAGCTAACGATTTTTTTTTTTTGATTTTTTCCTTCCAAAATGGGCCCTGAGGCCGTTTTCGAATGATTTTGAAAAATAAATTTAAGAAAAATGAAATAAATATGTAGTCTCAAACACAACACAAAAAAAAATCAAAAAAAAAATCAAAACCAGTTTATAATTGGTGCCTAAGTCATGATCTTATTTACAACCCATCTCCTCACTCTCGCGTTGTTCCGCCTAAATGGGGCCGGGAAATATCAAGGTCCCACCAGAGAATCTAGTGATGTTACGCAGGTTTTATTAATTACGCACGCGTAGTGTACCAATTTTGCTACCACCCTCTAAGCCTGTTTGATTCATTTTCAACGATCAATATTGTTTTGAAATTACCTATCTCGATCCAGTAGAGACCGCCGGGCTCAACTAACTCAGTTCGATTGTCAAAGTTGGCATGATGTGTAGCGACTGGACTGAATTTTAACAGTATTGTCTTTGTATCTTCATATGGTCAGAGCGACTCGCCACGCTTTCAAAAGCGAGGCGAGAGGTGGAGGTGGCCATCGACCATTCAACTGAACAAGTTTTAATGAGCCCCTATTCGGGATCTCGGCGTGAAGGTTGTTTGACAGTGTTATTGGTGTTGTACATAAGCACAT
>SMGU01008634.1:0-20234 GCA_004348175.1 Puccinia novopanici
ATCAAGCCCCTTGAGGTGAAAAACTTAACAGCCCTCCTTGGTTGTTGACGAAAGAACTGATAAGCACCGATCTTGAAGTTTTTTTATGGAGGAGTGAGGAGCGGCCTTAGTCAGAGAGTCCGCCACCATTTTTGAAGATGGTATCAATTCTACAGCTATTTCCTCATTTTTGAATTTTTCACGAAGATTCTTTGCTTTGATATCAAGGTGTTTTGTCTTTGAGTTGGATCCGAAGTTCTTCAATTTTTCAAGTAGTCCTTTGTTGTCTATATGGAAAAGAGTCGGAGCTAATTTGGTTTTCCATAGTTCTTCAATCAGAAAAGTTAGCCATTGATCGCTCTCTGGTCGTTTCATAAGAGCATTGAGTTCGAACTCAGTAGACAACATTGTGATGTTTTTCTGTTTTTTACTGTTCCACGATATTGGACAAGCCTTCCAAAAGGCAATTGAACCGCTTTGAGACACTCGAGATTCCTGATCTTCGGCCCAGGTGGCATCAGTGTACCAGGAAATACGGTCGAGGATCTTGTCTTTCTGTGGCTTCAGCAACAGCCCTAGATTGGAGGTGCCCTTCAGGTATTTCCAACAGTGGAGTACTTCCTTCCAATGACTCAGACCGGGTCTCTGGTTGAATTTTGACAGGATAGACACGGCAGCCGCTAAGTCAGGTCGAGTTCTACATGCGAGATAATTGAGCATTCCCGTGTAGGTCCTGTAGTTTAGATTCAACTTTAAGAACTCTTCATGATCTTCCTGTGTTGCAGTGTGGAGTTGTACAGCTGGTGTCAATGGTGTGTTTACAGGTCGGCAGTTTTCCAACGACAACATTTCAAGACCCTTCCTGATAAGACCGGGTTGGGACAATTCGATAGAAGTATCATTGACAACTAGATTCATTCCAAGTAAGGTGTCTGGTGAATGAGCAGTTGAGTTGGGAAATCTGGCGAGAAAGAGTTTTTCGAAGGTATCTGTTTGACCGACCACAATGAGATCATCGACATGAAAAAAAATAAAGGAATTTTTTTCTTTGTGAATGAACAAGCACGCGTCTGAGATTGATGGGCTGTAGTCTATTTCCTCGAACCAAGAAGTAAGTGTCTGATACCAGTTCTTGGGCGCTTGCTTCAACCCATATAAGGACTTCACCAGTTTGAGATAAGGAGCAGTTCGTTTCGATCCCTCTGGTGTTTTGATAAAGATCTCCTCCTGAAGAGGCGCAAAAAGAAATGCGCTTTTTACATCAAATTGACGAATTGGTAGTTGTAAATTGATGGCTAAGACTAGTAGTGCGAGCAAAGACGGAAACTTTCCGGTTGGAGCGAACGTTTCGAAAAAATCTTCGCCATACGTTTGCATGAACCCTTGGATACAGAGTCGCGCCTTCTGTTTTTCAGGAGATGATGCCGTGGCAGGTTTAGTTTTGAAGACCCACGTCGAGTTAAGAAACTTATTTGGTTCATCATGTTGATCAACCCAGACTTCGTGATCTTCAATATTGTCCAGCTCATTGTCAATGGCCTTACGCCATCCGAAAGAGTTTTCTGATGCGATTGCTTGGCGGAAGTTTCTAGGATCCTCGTTGAAATGAGAGTATCTCACGGGTTTTACTTGCAAGGTTCTTTCACGAAGAATTCTTCCTACTGGAGCTTCCGAATCTGGAACCAGTAAATCGGCGACATCAACCTCGTCTTCGACAGAATCCTCCTCAGCTGACTGAAAGTCATTAGATTGTTCAAGTTCCTCTTCTTCCTCCTTCACAAGCCTGTCTTCCCCCTCAGAATTTTCTCTTTCGTCAGCTGCTACTGGAGCATTATCTTGACGATTGGTCCTTTCTTCAACCAGAAGTTCACCGTAATCTGGGATAACCGAGCTCTTTGTGTCGAATTGAAGGAATTTTACGTTTTTTGAGTTGATTATTCGACCATCATCCAACTTGATTCGATATGATTTAAGTTCAGCGTTCAGTCCTATTAGTTTTCCGAAATCACCTCTAGGCTCTAACTTGGACTTCTTTTGGTTGGAAAGTACTGCGACAGGATTTCCTATTGGTTTGAAGAAATCCAAAGGAATGGAACAATTTTTGAATAGCTCGTAGGGTGACTTCTTGCTTCGATGGGTTGGAATCTGGTTCAAGGCCAGCACACAGGAGCTAAGGACTTCATTCCACAAGTTTGGCTTCAATCCGGAGTCGAGTAAAACTGTTCTTAAGGACTCAATGACCGTCCTGTTGAATCGCTCAGCCAAGCCATTTTGTTGAGGGGTATATTCATCGGAAAATCGTTGTCTGATGATGTTGTTTCGACAGAATTCCCCAACTTGAGCATTCAGAAATTCTGTTCCTCGATCAGAATGAAGAACAGAAGGATAGTAACCAAGTCTCTTCGCTTCGATATCAATGGCCTGTGACAGTGTTGAGAATACCTCAGATTTTGACGACAAGGGAATAGCGGCAACAAAGCGAGTATATCCATCTACAATTGTCAGAATGTATTTGTGTAGTTTGTGGGATAAGGGATTTATTGGTCCAATGAGGTCAAGGTGTAGTTCCTCGAATGGTTTTGATGCCATTGATGATCGATGCTTGAAGGAAGCCTTGGTGATCTTCACTACTGCACAGGATTTGCAAGTTTCTGAAGCTTTAATCGGAATACCAAGTTTGCGACGCAGTCGACAAAAACTGACATGACCCAGGGACTTATGGAGAATTTCGGCAGAACTCAAGTGCGATGAATGTTGGGGCAAGATAGGCTCTAATTTCAAGATTGGCAAGTTGTTCTCATAGTGTCCGTCGAGAAATAGTTCATCATGTTTCAGGATGGTGAAGTGATTGATGTAGAAATTGATATGACATTGCTCAAGAAGGAGATGTCGCAACGAAATGACATTGACAGTTATCTTGGGAACAAAAAGAACATTGTGCAGGACAACAATTTGATCTTTGAATTTGGTCTTTATGGTACCTTTTCCTTTGATTTGAAGCGTACTGAGACCGCAGCTAGTGTTGATTAGCCCGTTTTCGCCTTCATCTAGTGTGGTGAAGAATTTTCGATCAGAGACCATATGCGAAGAAGACCCTGAGTCGAGAATAAAAGCTGAGGGATGGATGGAGGAAAAAGTTGAAAAACTGCTAACTTGGGACTCTTCTTTCTTCTTGAGGAAGGCTAGCCGCTTTTCTGGGTAAATTGCCCAACACTTGTCTTTCGTATGAGTCTTTGAGTTTGGGTTATGCGTTCCGGAGTAACACCTTTGATCTTCGCTCGTGAACATAGTGGCCACGACAGATTCTCCCTTCCCGGCGTTGGTAACTTTCAACTCGTTAAGGTGGATTTCTAAGTGAGCAAGTAGAGTCTCGGGTTTGATGTCAGCAGGGTCTGGAGAATGTGTGATTCTCTGTTTGATGTTGTCCAGACTGCTCGGGAGTCTCTTGAGAAGATCGTAGGTTATGATGTCCTCCTCCATCTTGATTCCGACGTCTTCCATTTTTACGATGGCGCTTCTGACCTCTGTAATGAACTTTTCGATATTGCTTATATCGAAAGAAATATTTGTGAATTGATTATAGACCCTCGCACGATTAGAGGGTTCCGAAGAGATGTAGCGTTTTAAAATCGCCTTCCAGAGTAATTGGGCATTATCTTCGTTTTCTGAGTTGACCACGTTATTTTGGGTGTGAGTTGAAAGCTTGGAGAGAATGATAGCGCATAGGATCGTGTTATCATCCTCTTCTAAAGCAGGAATTCCGTTGGTCATCTGCTCCTTTAGACCACCAAGCTTAAATAACGCAGCAATACGAGTACGCCAGCTGGAGAAGTTTTCTTCGGTTAAGATTGGAATAGCCTCGATGGTTGTTTTTAGAATGGTAGCATTGATGTTATCCATTTTGAATCGCTTAGTATCTGGTTATTGATTTCGAGTTGATGTCTGTCGGGTTTCGACTGTTAATCGTAAAGAAACCTGAATAAGATTGCTTGGAAATCAAAACCAGACTAAAACAAAGAAAAGTCAATACAGGAGTAACAAGAAAAATAAAGAAAGATAAGAGAACCGACCACTAAGGACAAGAACAAATACTGGAAGAATGAGGACTATTCGACAAAGATGAGAGGAGTAAGAGAGTTCAGAGGCAGACTGTAGAGACAAAAGATGTTCTTGAGTTAACAACCAATCAACAAACAAAGAGAAAGAAAAAAAGAAGAAAGAAGGATAAAACTAACAGCGAGAAGACTAGCTTGAGACTGAATGAAGGAGGACGAAGGCAAAGGAAAAGGGAGTACTAGATAGACGGGACGACTATCTTGAAGCTTGACGAAAGACTCGAAGAACTTGATGTCTTGAGGAGTTCAGGAGTTGATGAAGAGATCAATAAGGTTGAGAATGAAGCAAGATCTGACAAACCCTAACCGTTTGCCTTTGATTTTGAGTTCAAAAGAGATTGCGCACACACCTTCGTGACATCCAACAAATCACACAAGGGTTTGAGATCAAGCCCCTTGAGGTGAAAAACTTAACATCAACACAATAAAAGAAAAACACCCCAGCCAACTCACCTGTCTTTTCTTCATGCGAAAATATTCAAGTGAAGTAAAGACTGGTGAGTTGATTCATCAAAATCAAATCTTCAAAATGATCAATTGAATCTGAACCATCCCTTTCCCTTCTTTCTTTCTCTTTCATTTCCATTCCCTCAGATCAAGTCTAAAACCCCTTGCATCCTTCAACAACTCCAAATCTCCAATCCTTATCCAAATCTATCTGAAACTGCGCTGTGGCAGGTGTGTGTGTGATGTCAAGTCCAAGAGTCAGGCGTGTCAATTGTGCTTATCACTTTCCGTGATCTAAATCAGGTCTCAGTCTAGATTGTCCCAAAATTCACAATTGGAAGATGAAATCTTTACCCGCAGATGATTTGTGCACCAAAAATGTGATTATTTTGAATTGCTTCAACCACTACCCCCTCATCATTGATCCATCTGGTGTGGTATTCTTAAATGATGAAAATTAAGAAATTATTTCTTTTTTTTTCTATCTTTTATCATACTAAAGGCCAGAAATCAGTAAATCTGAATGGAGAAATGGACTATAGCTGAATTTACCCTATGGTCACCTTGGATGGCAAATTCTCAAACCCCTTGGATCAGAAGTTACACACCCTCCTTGGCCACCTTCAGTAAATATCACTAATCACCACTATCATTTAAATATCACACTCCTTACACAACCTTCAGTGAATTACACAACTAAAACAAAAACATATTACATACATCATATACATACAACAACATTTACATACAACAACATTTACATACAACAACCCACTACATACAATTACATGGTCATGTACATATACATGCAGGCCTCATGCACTCTCATGCAGGTCTCATTCACTCTCATGTAGGTCTTATTCAATGTCATGCAGGTCTCATGCATGCTCATGCAGATCCCATGCAGGCTGTCATGCAGACACATATACCCTCTACCCCTATTTTGTTGATTTTGCTGAGCATCACTCACTTGACAGAGGGTCTGAGCAATTTTTGCCTATTTTTCCTCACTTTAAAACCACTTTTTGTTGACAAACTGTGCATACACATGACCTGAAGACTTTTTTTCCCCTCATTTTTGGTTGTTTCATTGTGTTCCATGGCTTCTCCAGGCCAGCACAAATCCCTCAGTCTAGCATAAATTCCTCAATGCTGTGTAGCTAGGCCAGCCAAAATACCACATTTCTTTCTCACCTTGTAGCAGAATTCCCTCACTCTTGTCTATATAAGGGGGGCTCTCCTCCAGTTGTTCCCCCCTTCCTCACCAGATTTTCCCATCAGATTTTTACACATAGTCTAGTAGTCTTATACCTTATAACACTACACTTCTGATCACTCTATGTTATTAGCCCCTTCAATATTATAGTTTTACAATTATATTCACCCTTATATAATTAAAACCCTTACATCTTTCATAACACTCCTCATTACCCTTTCATAAGGCCCTTGGTTCAAGTCCTGGTCAAGACCTAGGTCTAACAGGTTCATTTGCCACTAGGCTATTCCCATCTTTCATACTCAACACCCCCTCATTCTATAGCCTCCCATCACTAGAACCTCTGTTTGATCCCTGGTGGTAGCATTTGCTCCCACATCACACATCTCATCTCGCACCTCACATCTCATTCCTCATTCCTCATCACTCATCACTCATCACTCCTCATCAACACTCATCACCACTCATCATCACCACTTCTCATTATAACTCATCATCATCATCATCATCATCAATCATTACTCACTCTCATAAATATCAACTCACTTGGTCCACAGCCATCTTGAACCAGACCATCCCTATCACAATAAATAAACTGCCAAGCAATCTTGGTGGTCTTGTTTTCTGATAGCATAGAAGGGCAGAGCTTGCAACTCATCCATCCCCTTCTCAATTCAGCAAAAGGGTTTCACAACAACTTTTGAGTCTTACACTGGCCAAGCTACCAAATTCCTGATAAATTAATATTGTGATTGGAAGACAACTGTTTGGACATGAATTTATTAAGAGTTTGGATAGTGCCTTGTGTTTGGAACCCCATTATTGATCCAAGATGTTGAGCATTTGGACCCAATCTTGAATGCCGTATTAAACAAGGTTGAAATACAATGAGCTAGTGGCCAACTCTTGATCAGACTGGGCAACCAAGATACTGATTTCTCCCCTTCTTTTACCATTTTTTTGTCAACTTGTGATCCATTGGTTGAATTATCCTGCAATCTTTGCAATCAAATCACCTTTTTCAACTTGACAATGACCAGGAGCAGTTTACAGTCACAATCATTGAATCAATTACTGCAAGCCAAACACTCCAATACCAATAAGAAGATGACAGATCTAATGAGGTTGAAAGGTGATTTAAGGTGTGGTTGAGTCACTTGGAGAAATTACTCTTGCAAGATCTCAGAAAGTCAACAGGTAATATCTTGAGCAATGGTAAAGTGATGGTCAACTTAGAGACTTTGAAATGAGAGGCAGCGGATGTTGCAAAGAAGGTGGAAGAGACTAATATTATTATGCAGGAATTCAATCAAGTAACATCTGAATATGTTCTGCTATCTCAAGCTTCAAGCTCAATATTTTTGTTCTTAAACAACCAAATTTGCAAAACCATTTCTACCAATTCTCCCTTCAATAATTCTTGGACATCTTTGAATCTGTCTTGTTACATAATCCAAATTTGGTGAAAGTTCAAGACACAAAGGAACATCTTGCAGTACTGTTGAACAATATCTTTGTGGTCAATTTCAAATGAAATTCAAGGTAACTTCTTCATTGTGATCATTTAATGTTAGCAATAATATTGGCTCCACTTAAAGCACAAGGTTTGGGTCACATAATTATTGACAAAGATGAATACTTGTTTTTGTTAGAAGGTGGTATTAACTGTTCTGGTAGACATCTTCCAACAAGTTTCCCATTCCTTTTGACAGAGCAACAAGTTCAATTGCAAGCATTCCAACAATTGCCTTGCTTAAAAGATGTTATCAAACACATGTTTACTCAACTGGAAGCTTGGGAGAAATTTCTCAAATCAGCCTTCCCTGAGAATGAGGTGCCTAACATCTGGCCAGAGGCTTCACATAAGTTCTTTAATCCTTTTCTTTTTTCTCACGTTCAATTTTCTGTTTAAAGGTAGTCACTTTTCACCTTTTTGCTGCATATATGATCTACAGCTGCAGTCAAATTGATTTGTCTTCTGCTGCTATTGAAATTTTTGAAGCCCAACAGAATGCTTGCGGCAATCACTATTTACATCAACAAGGTATTCAATACAGATCTTTTGGCAGAATCTTCTTACAAAGTTGACTTGGTGGTGACTATCAAAATCAACTCCTTGAAACCCGTGTGCTTATGCTCTGTGCCAGGATATGATGCCAGTTACCAAGTTGAAAATCTAGTTTCTGCCACCAAGTCAGGGTGTGCTTTGATTGGGATGGACTCACAAGAAGGGTACAGACTGGTGTAAAAAGTGATTTCAGCTGCTAGATGAACTGGATCCTGGGTATTGCACCAAAATGTACATCTGGCTGCCGGCTGGCTCAGTCAATTGGAAAAGTGACTCCAATCCTTGAATCCACCCAAATCCTTCTGGTAATTCTTGAAAATGGAGACCAATCCTATTATCCCTGTAAAAATTCTACAGTAGTCAATGCAGCGGTGGGCTGCTAAACTATAGGGCCAAAATAGTGTAGCATAGCAGTTTTTTTTTCTTCCACCAACGCTGTAGCCTTAGCAGCGCTACAGGCCACTATGCTGTGTTACACTGTGCTACAGTGTTTTTAGTGCCTATTTCCGCTACAAAACAGCATAGTTTAGCGTAAAAAGGCCTTTTTTTGGCCTTGTTCTGTTAGCGGTAGCCCAAAACTGCTAACAACTACAAAAAAAGTCATTACGCTGCACTAATGCTACTGTTAGCATAGCGGGCCCAGTTTTGGTCAATGGTAATCATGAATGAGAAACCTCCTGGTATACGTGCCAATTTGGTTAATTTCTTGAAAAGCATATCACCCAGCTGTCTGGAAGCCTGAACAAATGAGAAATGTTAACTGTACTTTTTACTTGCATGGTAAGCTGTGTTTCTTTTTCTCCTTTGACTTATACATAAACAGAATTATCTCATTTCATGACTGTCAGCATTAGAGATACTCCAGAGTATCCAACACTGAAAGAAAAACTCAATCAACTGCTAGCAGTTGACATGCAAGTTGCCTTTGTGCACAAAGGCAACTTGAATGTCAACTGCAGGCAGTTGAGTGAGTTTTTCTTTCAGTGCAAAAGCCTGCATATTTTCATAATAGTATTATATCTCATTTAATATAAAGAAATCATCAAATATTATTTCATAAATGGATTTCTAATGTAATTTCACCTAGGGTTACCCACTGGGCCTACCCCTAATCTCCTACTACTACTGGCACTTTGTTGTAACTCAAGTACCATAAGAAGTATTACTGTGGACTGAGCAGTAAAATAAATACATACCATAAAATATATATTATGTAAATAAGTTTATGGAATATGTACATTAATAAGAAATGAATATAGTTCAAACCTTATTTATACAATGAGAGAGGAGAATTATGTTGGATTTCAATTATAATACAATTCCAATTGTATACAATTATATTGTAGCACAATTTCAATAGTAATATAATTGAAGTTAGAGAAACCTGAGAAAGTTCCACTTTTACAGTCTGTGAGAACTATTTCCAAGTCATTCTATTTCAAAATAAGCTGACACATGCAGCAATTGGTTATAACAATGCATGCATGATGTCATGGGGACATAGAATGAATGGAAGTACTCAATTGAGCTATTATGGTGCATTATGAAACCATTATGGCATCATTTGATGTAAGAATGGTTTGAAACACCAGGAGCTCTCCCTGAGAGACCTAAAGAATATAACAGGTGGCCTCTTTGGCCTTGAGATTGATTCTCAGTGATTCACCCCATCATACAATAGTAAGTGCAGTGAATTCCCTCCTCCTACTTTTAGAGTAGTGTTTCCATCTCCCCATCACCATACCTTTTTACCACTTGAAAAATAGTTATTCTTATTAAAAGCCCCACTTAAAAGCTTTCTCTTTGATCCTTAAAATTAGTTGCAGCAAGACCACCACCTCTGTCAAGCAGCCAATCAGTTTAAGTGATTTCCAGCTACTTTTAACAACTCTGTTGTTATTTTGATATAAGCATAGCTCAGCTGTCACCTCTATCTTCTTCACTTGTATACCAAGTAAGTTGATATTAAAGAGGTATCTCCTACCTTAAGCCATTCTTTATTGGTCCACAAGGGGACATTAGTTTAACTAGAGTAGCAATACACTAGGTAGATAGAGAGTAATCTCTTCTTTTGATAATTTCAGCACAGTGCTAGTACTAGGCATATCCATTGGATCCCCCTAGTTTCATACACATAGCTGACAATGACCTTCATCCTTGGTCTGGGATCCTGCCTTCCCTTGCTTTCACACTGTGGTTCAAGAGAGACTATGATATTTTCCACTGGGATGGTCCAAGATCTATGAGTTCATGAATGAATCTGATCTAGAAGCTGCAATTTCAATGATTTATTCATGGATTTCTGCCACTGCTAAAGGGAAAGCCAACATAAGTTTATCTCATGTTGATTCACAGGATGATCAGATTCTCAACAGGAATGTTTGGCTATATCTTCCAGATCATTCCAGCTCAACTCCCATGGGCCACCTTGTGGGTTTTGTTAAAAAAAGCTGTTTATGGGGTCTTAGTGGAATTTTTTTCTGCTTGCTAATATTTAGAGACAATAAAACATAGAAACTACATATAACAATAATAAATTAATCCAGAAATATTTAAATTAAATTCAGAAATATTTAAAAAAAAATCATATTTGGTGCAATAAATCACCAAATATTAATGCACCAATCAATTCTACGCATAAATTAACCTAGATTCACTCACCATACACATAACCATAGGATTGACCCTTCACCTACTTTATCATAACAAGAAATAACTACTTTCATAAAATAATTATCTAATCAGAAATTTCACAACAGAGCTTTAACATTACACAGATATGTGAAAGACCTTCAGAAAAAAAAATGAAAAAACATAGAAACCTTTTTACAAGGAACAGAAACTTTTATTTCCTTCCACACAGTTACTACCTGTTTCCAAGTGTACCAAATGTGCCACAATAGTACAAATATGAATATTATACTAGTCCTATCCAGCTAGGAGCTCATGGAAGAGCCCAAATATCTCCATAACAATTATCCAGACTAGTAACAAGCCACATAGTACAAATAACCACATGACACAATAAGCCACTATTGAGTTAAATACAGACTAAATATGTATACCTGTGGTCACTAGGGGAGTCAAAAAAACTCTTTAAGAACTATAAGTCTGTCCCAAAGGCCCCAAAACAGGCTTAAAAGGCACCCCTTTCCTGCCCTTTGGTGATTCCCCAGCTCATTCCAGCCTACAGCTTATTCAGTACTTGTCACCAGATGCCATAAACAGTTCCCAGTCTTATAAGCTCTATCAGTGAGTCCCTCCCCTTCCTTTTTTTTGTCACAAAAGCCCCTAAAACACCCAATTCCATCCCCCTGGTCATTTTGTGCTTGGACTATTCTTGCAGGAATTATTACATATCATAATTTCTGCTTTCTTTAGTCCTTATTATCCCCCAGGCACTAAAAAAACCCTTTTCTACAGGCCCCAGCTCACAAAAACACCCCCTTTAACCCATGTCTTGGCTCTAGAGGGCATTTTAAACACCCCTGCTTGCAGGCCCCTCTGTGTTTCCTACTTTATTTTCCATTTTGGATGTATTTTCTTTATTATAAAAATCCATAAACTCTATAAAAAATATCCAAACCATCCCAAAAATCAAAACAAAGTATTTTAAGAGTTTTCTACAAATTTTTTGGCCCTTTTGGCTGGAGGAATTGTGTTCCTGGCATCAAGGTAGCTCACACTTGGACTGGGACCAGAAACTACTCAAAAGTTTTGTCCATAAACATTTCAAACCAAGCATTTTTAATGTTGGGTATCAGCTAGTGATCCCAATTTCTGATAAAGAAGGTCTCACAATTTCCAAAGGTTCTAGACTTTAAAATTTCATTGATTGGGTCCAAGCTTTACCGGAAAGAGAACCTCCTCAACGTCTTAGCATTCCACTTGATGCAGAAGCTCTTATCTCAAATACCCAGGGTATGCTTTGGGATGACTAATATCTGTGCAAGTTTTAGTCTGTTAGTTAACATTTGGTTTGCTTTGCTTAGGCTTGGAAATCTTGTTTTGTTTATTGAAAATGTTACGGACAGATATGGATGAGTTGCGCTTAAGCAAGCCAAAGCATCAAGATCCTCCAGCCAACAAGCTTGGATATGATAATTAGAGACCACAGCAAAGAAATTTATGAAGAATATGAAAAAAGAATTTCCAGCATTGGACACCAGATGTAATGATATTAATGATCTGTTATTCCACTTATTCAATCAAAAAGTTTCTCTGGGTCAAAATCTACTTGCACTACAAAAATTTGCAATTACCCCCCAAGAAGAAAGGTCAAAATTGGGGTGGAAAATATATTTTACTTTTTCCAAACTTAAACAAAGGGAAAAACTGAGCATGCTCAGCCAAAAAAAAAAATGTGCCAAAATCAGCAAAAATCATTGGAGAATTTTTTGCTGAGTTTTGGTTTTGTGGGCCTGCAAGGTCAAGTCAGCCTTGACCAGGCCTCATATGGGCCAGCCCCAAAAACACATTAGTCCAGAATTGGAGATCATGAGCTACTCCTGAACACCCCTTTGATGCTGGCCCAATGTGCTTTGGGGGCAGACCCGGATCAGGCCCAATGGGCCATAAGCGGGCTTCATACAGGCCTGCCCCAAAAACACATGTGTCAAGCATTGGAGATCATGAGCTATTCCTGAAAACCTCTTTGATGGTGTATGATACTAAGTCTCTAAAGTGACTACAGGACACAAAATTTTTGTTAATTAAAGTAGTATTCCTGAGCAGAGATACAACTATAAGTAACAAGGCAATAAATAGAAATAGATGAAGTTATTCTTTTTAAATCTGCTGATTTATCTCTAAACCTATCAGGTTGAGGACAGGAGTGATATGTTAAAGCTCAACAGATCAACTCTAAAGAGGACTTGAGACAGTTATAGAAAGAAACTCCTCTGCATGACTCAGCAGAGGGTCTCTTCTGGATGACTCAAAAGAAGTTTTACTGCTAAGATAGAATCAAGACCAGGTACAAGGTTTTTAAGGGAGTTGACCCAAGGCTCTTTAACTGGAAATCTATTTGGTTTTTTTAATGATAAAAAACAAAGAAAAGCAGGATGAGGAAAAGAAGAAAAGGAAGAAACAGATAAGCAGCGGGAGTGGTTAAGAACCACCCAGTGAGGGAAGAGTGAAACAGAAGAATAAAGAGTAGCAGGAGAGGTGACTTACTGATAAGTGATGATGACACTGGGAGCAGTGGGAAAATGAATTAGCAGTGAGGGACCTCTGGATTCCTGGGGGGTTGTTCTGTTCTGGTCCTGGTTGGTGTCTGGTCTGAGGTTGAAAATTTTCACTGAGCTCTGATGATCCACCGGTGGGATTAGAGTTCAATTGAATATATTCAATTTGAGCTAGAAAATCATTTTATTTGCAACCTTGATTATTTCAGGCATTCATCACAACTATATTACACCTCATGCCTTGTACATGGTTAGAAAAATGAGGAGAATATAATAAGAGAGTGTATTCCATCCTATGGAATATATATTTGATAATAAAAACTCTTATTCAAGAGAAAAATAATGAAGAAATAAATTTATTTATTTACAATTGAAGCGTTTTTGACAGGCTTGCTGTCTCTAAGGCTGACATGGTGGCCCAACGTGCTTTTGGAGCAGGCACAGATCAGGCTCAAGTCAGGCCCAATGGGCCTACCAGGACCACCAAAAAAAACTCAACAAAACATTCTCCAATGATTTTTGCTCAGTTTGGCATTTTTTTTTTTGGCTGAGCATGCTCAGTTTGTCACTTTGTTTAAATTTGGAAAAAGTAACATATATTTTCCACCCCAATTTTGACCTTTCTTCTTGTGGGGAATTTCAAATTTTTGTAGTGTTGGGGTGATTAGGAAAGATGCAAATGAAATTATTGGCTTTTGCAATTGTAAAATGGTGAGATCAAACAAACCAATCACCTGAAAAATTTGATCAATGAAATTACAAAGCACTGCAAACAATTTTGCTCAACTACTTGCAGTTAACATATTGCAGAAAGTCCAAGGAAGCTTGTGGTGTTAATCAAAAATTTCTCCAAGATTTATTCAACCAAGTTTTGCAGCACAGTCATTGTGCATGCTGCACAGTGACTATGCTAAAAAATCTAAATATGCAGACAGGTGGAGTTTGGATGGCAGCTTGTCTGGACCATGCTGCATGTCAAATGCAGGCTTGTTTTAACTTTTTGATTGTGGTTTTCTAACTTTATCATTCTCTTATGTGCATTGTTGGTCCACATTATACCAATGATACTGAGTCATTGTAGGGAAAATAATATCAATCCTTCAATGTCTCTCACTCAGTGGATTTCCAAATTTGTCACTTGAATCCAAAAACTGAGTTTGATTGTCTGGTCTAACAATTTCACGGATGCAATTTGCATAGGACTTTTTTTTTTCAGTTAAGCAGGTGAAAAATTATTCAGACTTTGAGTTAATATTTTCTCCATCACCTTGATGTTCTTGTGCTTTGGCCCATTTTAAGATTGCCCAACTTGGTACATAATTTCTTCCCTCATTTAATACCAGGTTGGATTCTTTAAAATATCCCCCTTGGATGCTGAGCCCTGTGTAAATGACAATTAAAACCAGGTAAGCCACAAATAGTATCAAATATTTTGCATCTAAATCAGAATTGATGTTGGAAGAAAGCCAAATATACCTTCAAGTCAGAATCAATTATTTTCAATCTCAGTGGATGTTGAGTCTTCATAATCTAGAATCAGCTGTAAATTGAGCTCTTCCAAAGAAATTTTAGTTTGATGGGAAAAACATTTCCAGGTAGCTGTTAGAAATCCATCTGACAATGGTTTTGAAATAAAAAGTCAAGTGGGTTATCAGACAATGACATATTATTGGTATTTCCCCTCATGATAAAACGACATACAAAGTGTTATTACGCCTAGGGGGAAACAAGAGGGTCATCAGACTCTTTTTTGTTTTCTTTTTTCAAGTCAAGTTTGTTGAATTTTTTTTTGAGTTTTTGAGTTTTTTTTTTTTTTTTTTTTTTTTTTTTTTTTTTTTTGTAATATTTTTTTAATGGTGCTGATTGGACTTGTGAAATGTGCGTGATGAAAATATTAATGAAAATATGGCAGAAATTTTACTATCAAAGGCCAGGCGGCTGCCTTGACAAAGGCAAGGTGGCTGCCTTAAAAGGCAAGGCGGCTGCCTTGACAAAGGCAAGGCCCTTGACAAAGGCAAGGCCCTTGACAAAGGCAAGGCCCTTGACAAAGGCAAGCCCCTTGAAAAAGGCAAGCCCCTTGACAAAGGCAAGCCCCTTGACAAAGGCAAGGCGGCTTCCTTGGCAAAGGAAAGGTGTCTGCCTGGGCAAAGGCAAGGCGTCTGCCTTGGAAAAGGCAAGGCAGCTTCCTTGGCAAAGGCCAGACGGCTGCCTAGGCAAAGGACAGGGGGCTGCCTTGGCAAATACCAGGCCGCTTCTTGGAGAAGGTCAGGTGGCTGCCATGGGAAAGGCCTGGCTACAGCCTTGGCAAAGGCCTGGCTCCAGCCTTGGCAAAGGCCTGGCTACAGCTTTGGCAAAGGCCTGGCTACAGCCTTGGCAAAGGCCTGGCTACAGCCTTGGCAAAGTCCTGGCTACTGCGTTGCCAAAGGCCTGGCTGCCACCTTGGAAAAGGCCAGGCAGCTGCCTTGGCAAAGGCCTGGGCACTTCCTTGGCAAAGGCCAGGCTGCTGCCTGCAAAAAGGCCAGGCCACTGCCTTGGCAAACACCAGGCTTCTGCCTTGGCAAAGGCCACGCCGCTGCCTTGGCAAAGACCAGGCTGCTGCCTCAGCAAAGGCAAGGTGGCTGCCATTGTCAGCCTTGGAGACAGTATGACTGTTGAAAAGGCTTCAACTCCAAATAATCCAAATTATTGCTGTTGAATTTTCAACTCTTCACCTCATTCTTTCACTTCCTTCCCCTTTTCCCAATCTTTTTTTTCTTGATTTCACTGACATTATAACAATAAAAAAGAAGTCTGCTGTGTGTTTTTCTGTTATCTCAGTCTTGTAGTCATGAACCCTGACATGAATCTGTTTCACCAGCTTATCTCAGTAAATTGTTTCTTTTCTTTTAATTTCTCTCAGCTGATTAATTAGAATTAACGCCTCTTTTTATCTGTGATGTATTTTGTTTTTCCTATCAAGCTTATCTGGTCTGATTAAAATAAAAGGTCTTATCTAGTCTGTCTTGTCCGAACTCAAAATCTTCTCTCAGTTGTTTTATTCAAATTCTTTTCTTTATTCATTTCTTTCCCAACCACATTTTCACCGCTTGTATTTAGTCTATTTAATTAGCCTAAAAACAAGCAATATCATCATTGGTTCTCCTCCCTCTTTTTTCCGTACCTCCTTGAGCCAGTCCGGTGCCCCTCTTCTGAGAGTCTCTGTCCTTAAATCTTAACCTTCCTCATCCCTCTCATCCTTGACTTCGAGCCCAGAAAGCCAGAAATTCAACAATTGCCATTTCATTTTCTCTCAACAGAGTTTTTTATCATTACCAGCAATGTTCATAAATTAAAATTCTTCTTCCCATAAGATTCACCATCTTTTTCTACCCATGTTCAAAACATGAGGTGTGGTATAATTGTGTTGTATGCCTGATATTTTCAAGGTTGATGAGTAGTGATTTCTAAGTTTGATTCACCATATTGAATAATATTCAATTTGAAGCTCACCCAGTTCCAAAATAGAACTCAGTGAAAATTCTCAACCTCAGGCCAGAACCAACCAGAACCAACCAGAACCAACCAGAACCAGTCAGATCACCCAGGACACACAGATCCCTCACTCTTAGGACGTTTTCCCACTCACCAGTGTCATCACTTCCTAACAGTAAGTCATCTGCCTAGTAATCTTTCTTCTTCTGCTTCTTTCTGGCTTCTTTCTGTCCTCTTGGGGTGGTTCTCTGAACCACTCCTCTACTGCTTACCTGTTTCTCTCCTTCTCTTGATTCTTCTCTTCTGGTTTTCTGTGGTTTTCTCCATTAAAGAAACCACATAGGTTTCCTCTTAAAGATCCTTGTGCACTTGTTGCCTTAAAAATCAGGACTTGGTCTTCCAAAAGAGTTTACTCTTACCAAGACCCTCTGTTGATTCTATCCAGAGGAGGCTTTCACACTCCAGCTAGCTCCTCCTCTTTCTGAGTTGAGTCTCCTCTTCTAGAGTTAAGTAAGAGCAGCTCCTCCTCTTTTGAGTAGAGTCTTGAGCCAAAGAGTTTTCTTTAGCCCTGTATTGCTTGTTCTTTCTTCTCAGAAATACACAGACTTTACAACCAATCTTGTGTCCTGTTGCCACTCTAGAGGCACAGGCTCACAGCCATAGGAAAGGCCTGGCTGCTGCCATGGAAATTAAGACCTCGCTGCTGCCTTGGAAAAGGCCTGGCAGCTGCCTTGGCAAAGGCCAGGTCACTTCCTTGGCAAAGGCCAGGCCACTGCCTTGGAAAAAGCCAGGCCACTGCCTTGGCAAATGCCACGCCACTGCCTTGCCAAAGACCAGGCTGCTGCCTTGGCAAAGGCCAGGCCGCTTCCTTGAATAACACCAGGTGGCTGCCTTGGGAAAGACCTGGCCTTTGCCTTGGAAAAGGCCAGGCAGCTGCCTTGGTAAAGACCTGCCCGCTGCTTTGGCAAAGGCCCAATCCTTCAATGTCTCTCACTCAGTGGATTTCAAAATTTTCACTTGAATCCAACAACTGAGTCTGATTGTCTTGTCTAAACATTTCACGAATTCAATTTGCTTAGAACTGTTTTTTTTTTCCCAGTTAATCAGGTGAAAAAATATTGAGACTTTGAGTTAATCTTTTCTCCATCACCTTGATGTTCTTGTGCTTTGGTCTATTTTAAGATTGCCCGACAAGGGACATAATTGCTTCCCTCATTTAATACCAGTTTGGATTCTTTGAAACATCCACCTTGGATTCTGAGCCCTGTGGAAATGACAATTAAAACCAGGTGAGCCCCAATTAGTATCAAATATTTTGCATCTAAATCACAATTGATGTTGGAAGAAATCCAAATATACCTTCATATCAGAATCAATCATTTTCAATCTCAGTGGATGTTGAGTCTTCATAATCTAGAAGCAGCTGTAACTTGAGCTCTTGCAAAGAAATTTTAGTTTGATGGGATACAAATTTCAAGGTAGCTGTTAGAAATCCATCTGACAATGGTTTTAAAATAAAACGTCAAGTGGGTTAACAGACAATTACATATTATTGGTATTTCCCCTCATGATAAAACTACATACAAAGTGTTATTACACCTAGGGGGAAACAAGGGGTTTATCAGACTCTTTTTTGTTTGCATTTTTTAAGTCATGTTTTTCCAATTTTTTTTTGAAGATTTGTTTTTGAGTTTTTGAATTTTTTTTAAATCTTTCTTTCATGGTGCTGATTTGATTTGTGAAATGTGCATGATGAAAATGGTATTAAAATTATGGCAGAAATTGTACTATCAAAGGCCAGGAAGCTGCCTTGGCAAAGGCAGGCAGCTGCCTTGGCAAAGGCAGGCAGCTGCCTTGGCAAAGGCAGGCAGCTGCCTTGGCAAAGGCAGGCAGCTGCCTTGGCAAAGGCAGGCAGCTGCCTTGGCAAAGGCAGGCAGCTGCCTTGGCAAAGGCAGACAGCTGCCTTGGCAAAGGCAGGCAGCTTCCTTGGCAAAGGCAAGTGGCTGCCTTGGCAAAGGCAGGTGGCTGCCTTGGCAAAGGCAGGTGGCTGCCTTGGCAAAGGCAGGCGGATGCCTTGGCAAAGGCAGGTGGCTGCCTTGGCAAAGGCAGGTGGCTGCCTTGGCAAAGGCAGGCAGATGCCTTGGCAAAGGCCAGAAGGCTGCCTTGAACAAGGCAAGGCGGGCTGCCTTGAAAAAGGCACAGCCTGGCCTTTGCAAAGGCAGCGGCCTGGCCTTTGCCAAGGCAGCCGCCTGGTCTTTGCCAACCCAGCAGCCTGGCCTTTTACATAGCAGCAGTCAGGCCTTTCCCATGGCAGCCACCTGGCCTTTTTCAAGGCAGTGGCCAGGCCTTTGCCAAGAAGGCAGGTGGATGCCTTGGCAAAGGCCAGAAGGCTGCCTTGAACAAGGCAAGGCGGGCTGCCTTGAAAAAGGCACAGCCTGGCCTTTGCAAAGGCAGCGGCCTGGCCTTTGCCAAGGCAGCCGCCTGGTCTTTGCCAACCCAGCAGCCTGGCCTTTTACATAGCAGCAGTCAGGCCTTTCCCATGGCAGCCACCTGGCCTTTTTCAAGGCAGTGGCCAGGCCTTTGCCAAGGAAGCCGCCCGGCCTTTGCCAAGGCAGATGCCTGGCCTTTGATAGTAGAATTTCTGCCATAATTTGATTACCATTTTCATCATGCACATTTCACAAATCCAATCAGCACCATGACAAAAATATTACAAAAAAAGAAAATCAAAAACTCAAAACAAAATTGAAAAAACTTGACTTAAAAAAAGAAAACAAAAAAGAGTGTGATAACCCCCTTGTTTCCCCCTAGGGGTAATAATAATTTGTATGTCATTTTATCATGAGGGGAAATCCCAATAATATGTAATTGTCTCATAACCCACTTGACTTTTTATTTTAAAACCATTGTCAGATGGATTTCTTACAGCTACCGGAAATTGGTTTCCCATCAAACTAAAATTTCTTTGAAAGAGCTCAAGTTAAAGCTGCTTCTAGATTATGAAGACTCAACATCCACTGAGATTGAAAATGATTGATTCTGACTTGAAGGTATATTTGGCTTTCTTCCAACATCAATTCTGATTGAGATGCAAAATATTTGATACTAATTGTAGCAACAGTGGGCCGCTACGCTACATGGCCAATAACCGTTAGCGTAGCGGTTTTTTTTTCTCTTCCAAATTTGTGTAGCGTCAGTTGTGATTGTGTTCTGCTACACTACCTGTTAGTGTAGCAGAAAATTTTCCTTGAAATTTTTCTGTAGCGTTAGTTGAAAATATTTTCCGCTACACTAACAGTTAGTGTAGCTTTTCTTGAGCTAACAGAATTTTGAAGAATCTGTAGCGTAACTTTTTTCCAGCTAACAAGTAGCGTAGCGTAGCTCACTGGGAACTACGCTACGCTACGCTACACATGCTAAGCTACACTACACTACACACAAGCTACGCTGCGCTACACACAAGCTATGCTGTACTTCACTACACATGCTAACAAAGTTAACAACTCAAACAATTATAGCTTTGGAGCTACACTGGTTAGGATCAAAGAATTGGTCACTTGCTTGCTTCAAATTTTATTTTAATTGAGCTGTTTTCTCGCTCCTATTATAACAACTGTGATTAATGAATGATTCCATGGGAGAATATCCGCCCGTGATCATCAATTCATCATCAGAGTCATCATACCAGGAACAATATTACAGTCAAAAAATATAAAAGATGAATTTACAAGGAAAACATTTAATGCTTGACC
>SMGU01008650.1:0-10317 GCA_004348175.1 Puccinia novopanici
ACAGTCTTTTCACTTACCCACATCCGTTAACGGAAGACTTGAACTTAGATAACCGAGGGATCTCTTCCAAAACGTGTCTCATATCGGATTCAGAGTAGATCTCGATGGCTTTAGCCTTCACCTCATTAGTCGTGAGATACAAGGCGTCCTCAATTTGGCACCTGTTCTTCCTGATTGATCAGGAACACAGATTATCTTCCCTGCAAACGAGTTCAGATAGCAATTAGTTTCATTGCTCATGATTTCAGAATCAATAAAAGCGGAATTGTGCTACCATGTGGCAGTGTAGGAAAGCAGAGTTGCCACACCAAGCCCACAAGCAATGATTTATAAAGAGATACCTCAAGTGGCTAGCATGTGGGTTTGGACAGTCAATATGAGGGGTCAATAAGCAACGTATTTATCCTGGGGAGGGTCGGTGGAAATGCCCAGATCAATCTTGGAAGAAGAATACTCGCTTTTATCCCGCCTTTGGGCAAACCTTGGGTCACCTTATGTTTGAGACGTAGTGATGCTGGACCGTCATTAATAGAAAACAGATGTTCTCGCGCGTTTGGGGACTAGCCCATACGCGCGGCATCGATGGAGCTCTACCGAAACTTGTTGGCTATACATATTTAGGTTGAGAGCAAACGAAGCAAAGAATTAAGGATGCGACTCAGGCCTTCCTCGTTGACACGGTCGCCTACTCGCCGATGACTCGCGGGGCCTCGGGCATACATGCTGAATAGCAGGAATCAGCCGCGTAGCCTTTGGCATTTCGGTGAGGCTAGGAAGGGCTTGTCCTTCCACCGGACAGACTTCCGAGCTGAGGATCTAGTAGTAGTATAAGAGTCAGGTGTAAGAATAGCTGGGATAAAAAAATAATTATGAAAGGGTAAGTGCGTCACCGACCCCTGGCACGAGTCATAGCCAAGGTCTCTTGGCTCCGACTCAACGACCCTGATCTCCTTGACCGTAGTGCTGGTGTGATAGCCCAGATGGTGGAAACGTTTGGAAAATTTAGAAGGCCACTCAACGCAGTGCTTGTGGAGAAATTGGCCAGTAAAATTGACCGATCACCCGCGACGCCCGTTATCCTGAACGATCAGCAATGTGTTTACCTCCGGAGCGCCCTGGCAAAGCATCCAGATCTGGCCGACCGTTTTACGATTATCATGAACGATGAAGACGAAATCGAAATCAAAGTCGCAAACTCATCCAAAAATGTTGGCTGAGTACCTTCAGTCATGGTGATGAAACAGACACCCCGACTTCCCAATGGCTCCATATATATTCCTCGGATGATTATTCCACCCAAAATCAAACACTCTAACCACGTCCACAGCTCACGGCGCGGATCAACAACCTTCTCTGAAGCAGACCTACTCCTCTCGTCCTGTGGCCAACTCGACAACGCTTGCCAAGAAACTCCTATTGTGGGACATTTTAGCCTCCCCAATCAGTAACCAGGTTTTCTACAGCCCTAGCTGTCTTTGACTTCAGTCAATTTATTTTGACCCTGTCATGAAGACTTGCAAAATTCAAACATAGATTAAAGAAAGAGTGACCCAACCCTACACTCCATTATAACCTGAGCCATGAAACAACTTTTGGCGAGGTTCAGAGGTCAAGACAAGCCTGAGAAACTCATCAAGAACATTGTAGTTTTCTTCTCTACCATTCATGAGTCCATCATTGTGCCTTAAAGATTGCTTGAAGATGCTGAACCCCTTTTTGATTGGTCTCAGATTGGTGAATAAGTGGGGAGATAAAGTAGCAAACAGCCTGCATCCTTGATGATTTTGGTCACCATGATAGATATGTGTATCTTACATCACAAGACACTACAAGTCTATGGAAAGGGTTCCTAATAAGGAACCTTGACATTCTATATGTCAGCAAAGTTGCAAACTAACAAACAAACAAAAAACTTACAAGAATCCTCTTGAGGATTTCTCAAAATCACCTTGGATCATTGATTCCTCCTGGACCATGTGTTCCACCAGCTCTGATGTAGAGATAGAAGGAATGACCTTATAACTTGCGGATTGATCTCACTCAAGGTATTCCGAAAATTTGTTGCCCAACAGTCACCCATGCACAAGTCCTGGTCACTGTATCAAAACACCCCTGATTCATCTGTATGGTTAAACAATGAGCCATGAATACCATAAATGGCTTGGGATGAACAAAACATTACCCACTCACCAGTGAATACCAGGAATTCTGTGGGGATAGCTGCAATCTGAGTGATGTAAGTTGCACACTCTCTTTGTCTTGGTTTGGATTAACCACTCAGGTTCTCTTTAGTGACTACCCCAAGTGATTTTGAAGTGTATTTGATTAAATTTTCAAGTACAAATGAACACCATGATGCTCGAGTAGTGATCAATTGATTTCATGAAGATAAATTTTTGGACTTTCAGTCACTAGTTCCTTGATTAACTGATTTTCTTTAGTTTTCAACTCCACAGGATGGCCACAGGTAAGGTAGGTTTCAGGATAAAAAACTACTACTCTGGTCTTATCATAAATGTCAGCTACCTGCTAGTCTAGAATAGACAGAGCAGCAGTTGACCCCAGAGTATCACTGATAGAACTTGTGATACTCAAGTGATAGTCGAGATAACCTAGTCTCAACCATTTGTACCACGGGAGCGGAGCTCTTCCCTCAGAATATTTACCACGCCCAACCACATCGTCTGGAAACAAGACCATTGGGGCTTTAATATTCACTACAACTCTCTCGACTTCGACTTATTAGGACATGACGCCTTAACAGGAATATCTACCTAGTGAGTCTCCCTTATTCTCTTTTCTTATCTCTTTCCAACCCATAGGGAGCTCCTAAGCAGTTCCGGAAGTTTCTGTTGCCCAGCCCTTACAACAAGGCGCGGCTTCCTCCTCCCTATTTGGTTGAGTCGAGACTAATCCTCCCTACTCAGGTAGAGTGATTTACTCCTTCTTAGAGAAGGTAGAGCTTGCAGGGTTGTCTCTACATAGACTATCCCTGACAATTGGGGCCTCATCCAATCTTGATCCTGACGCAGTCAAGTATTCTCCTGGTCCTGATATACTTTTACTGTATTCTTTAATACAGCCGTATTGCATTGGCCACTCTTGATTGTTACCCCAATCGCTTCTTTGCACTACACTTAAGCTAGTAAGTGTTGTGCTTATTGATCACATAAGGATCAGGCAGTAACCCCTCGATCCATTGTCTTCCCAACAAACATCTCTACACCAGTTCTTTGAATCAGACCGTAGGAGCAATCCTACACCTGCAACTAGACGCTCAGCGCCACCAGCGACAGTTTTGCAAACAATAACGCGGACACGATCCCTGTCTTACCTGTAACCGCGACCAACGACAGACAACTTGACCCAAGTAACATTGCCGATTTGTTCGACAGGCTATTCCAAGCACAAGGAGATACTGCCACGCAACCAGGACATACAAACGAGACAGTGGAAGGTATCCCCGACAGTCCTCCACAAAACAGACCTCCGATCAGAAGAGGTACTTCGACGGTTATAGCAGACCGTTTGATCGACAGGTATCGCCATAACCGTGAACACGGATTACTGATAGACCAACGTCGTCATCGTGACCGTAGCACAGACGGCTCAATAGATATACTTTTGGTTAGTACAGCCGCTATGTCACCACCTAGACTAGATGGTACAAATAACTCTAGGGCTTCCTCCACCAGATCGGCCAAACCCACCCTCTGTCCGCCAGGAGAATTCGATTGCAGCGGACTTACAAAGAAACTGGAATCCGCAGCGGAAACCATTCTCCAGACCCATCTCAGCTACAGAAGAGCGTTTCTCAAGGCGCAGGCGGCAGGGAAGGTGGGGGGATGGACCTAATGAGGACCCACGCGATAACAACCCACGACAGCCTGGAACGACTAGTAGGATTGGAAGCGCTCCTGATGGTGGCGGAGGGATGGAACCCCCGCCAACTTCCAGCCCAACAGCGAGTCAACAAGGCCCTCGGGAGAACCATCAGCAAGACCCCAACCAACGAAATGCGAACATAAGGGGGCGGGGTCACCGCAGGGGGAACAACGCGGGCAGAAGGGCAGCGAGACAGCCGGTGGAGAGACCTCGACTAGTGGAGGTCAACAACCCGAACCCGGAAAGTACTCAGGGCAGCCGAACAAGGATGAGACGCCGACAGGCGTACAGGACGTCGGTCTATGCAGAACTCTTCCGAATGAGCCGCACAGTTCAGGGAGCTTATCAGGCAATCGATCAGTCGCAATCCAAGAACCGCAGAGGGGGTCAGAGGGGCTGACTTTTGTAGAAGCCATAAACCTGTTGTCAATGATGTTTCATAAGTTGGAAGGCGTCATAGATGGGAACAGTAGACAGGTCAAAGAATATATCAATTCTTCTGCGATGACCTCCACGAACCTTATGAAAAATATTTATCGCGACTCTACGACCCCCTTGAATAATGGGATCCAACTTCTCCGTGACACAACCTTGGATAGTTTTAAATCTGTTAAATTTGCTCTCAATGGAATCAGCTCAAACAGTAGTTCGTCATTACTTCATCTGATCAAGATATTAGATTCTGTGGATAAGTTAGTATCTAAAATGAGCGTAATGGAGACAGATCTTGCATTACTCAAGTCTACTGTAAATGATATTACACCTGCACTAGCTCCGAAACACGCTGAACAACCAGCAGAAAGTGATCGGGTAGGAGAAAGATTAGATAGAGTCACGGAATTAGTCATGGTCATGAATAGTCGACTGACACAGTTAGAGAATAAGTTAGCACATACAGAGGGTGTTAATATGACTGTAGCAGAGACCGTAAGCAGGATTGAAGCTCTCCTTGATGTTGTGAGAGTAGAGAAAGACAACACTATGGATTCTCATAACCATTACCAAGAACCGCTTCCCGTTCTGACAGAATTGAAAGAAGCATTTGAAGAAATGAGTGAGGCGCAAAGGCTGGACTCCCTAAAACTGAACAATAAAATTGAACGCATGAGCGGACAGAATAGATCAGAAGGTGCTAGACTTAGGGAAGACATTAACTCGCTCAGCAGATTGGTTCAGGATTTGGATGTGTCCAATAAAAATACACCTGCGACGAGACCTTTAGCGGGGCAGCCATTGGACATGGACATCGAGCTGAAGAAACGACTTCATAACGCTATAGCTAAGACAGACTGGCCTAGCTTTTCAGGTGAAGGCAAATACGATCACCTGCGTTTTGTTCAATGGATCAACACGGCCAAAGCCGACAGCCATGTAGATGACGAAGTCATCGTCTTCAAACTTCTGACTATGTTTACAGGCAAAGCATTATCGTGGTATGAAACCATGAGGTTAACGAACCGCTCTGGTTCCTGGGAATTTTGGAGGGCTGGAATTTGTAAGAAATTTGGTACGTCATCATGGAAGAGAAAAAAACAAACAGCGTTTGATTCCGATAAGTTTAATCGGGGGTGACAGACCCTGCACAATGGGTAACTAGACAGTATAACCGGTTGAAATGTTTCGATCCAAACATTGACCAAGAAGGAATAAATTTTAAGCTTCTTATGCTGATGGACGGAGAAGTAGAATATGCGGCAAAGTGCGCAATGAAGTCACCGGACGCAGACCTGAGCTCTGTCATTAATATCTTAAAAGATATCTGTGACAAGACGCGTATAGGACGCCGTAAGCAGTTTATTAAGCCAACGACCCTACTGCTGTGGCAACTAAAGGTTTGGAGGAGAAGGCTAAACCTTCCACAAATGCCAATACCCTGCGTTGCTATACCTGCAACAAAGCAGGACATACTTCGAGGAGATGCCCGAAGAAGATTAGGGCAATAGAGCGAGGAGAAGAAATTATGAGTGACAGTGAGTTTGAAGATGAAGTACCTATTATTGGTGACGACACTATGGGAGCAATGGCAGTCCATTCAAAAGGGGGCAAGAACAATCTGGTCCCTATGGTTTGTTGTGGTAAAGACTGTTTAGTATTGCTGGATAGTGGAGCAGTGACGTCCGTAGTAGGAGAGCCTTATCTGAGAGAATTTTGCCCGGAGTGGAAAAATTATATCTTACCGGTTACATTGGGTAGATTTAGCAGCGCTTCTGGAGCGCTCCTTCCTCTTGGCATGGTTAAGGTCAAACTAGTAATTCAAGATATTATTATCTTTGTTAAGTTCGTAGTAATGGAAAACATGGCAGGTTGCTTTTTTATCCTGGGGAACGACTATCTAGTCCACTATAAGATATCTTTGCTCAATAACGGGAAGAGAAAGTTTTCTATCGGCAACAGACAGTTCGATTTTGACGAAACAATTAATACAGTTAGACCAGGTGTAGTGGAAAGCGACACCTTTCCGACCAGGGTCCTTTCTGAAGCAAGGTTAAGTCAAGAATTGAATGATAATCAGAAGGAGAACCTGATTGGTCTACTTGAACAACGGAAATTGGCTTTCGCATCAGCAGATCAACCATTTGGCTCGATTAATGGGCATGAAGTCGAGATTACACTGACAGTAGGAAAGCCGTACCCGTTAGCGTTGAGGAAAGCGCCGTACCCAGCTAGCCCTAGGAGTAGAGAGGCAATTGAAGAGAATATTAATCTATTGGTGAAGATGGGAGTTATGAGGAAAGTTGGCCCTAATGAGGGAGTCGAAATCACCACCCGGTTATCATAGCTTGGCATACTGGCAAGTCTAGACTGGTAGGAGATTTCAGAGCACTCAACATGTATACGGTTCTGGACAGGTACCCGATGCCAGAATTACTGAATCCCTCACCAAATTTCACAAAGCCAAGTTCATTACTTGTATGGACGTCTTGAAAGGTTTCCACCAGAATAGGGTTAGTGAATCTAGTCGTAAGTTCTTGCGTATCATTTCTCATATGGGGGTGCATGAGTATATGAGGATGCCTTTTGGCATTAAAAATGCGCCATCCCATTTTCAAAGGATGATTGACAATGAATTCAGACAAGAACTTAGCCAATTGTGGCTTATTATTTACATTGACGACATCATCATTTTTACTGAATCGTGGACTGACCATGTAGACAAACTACGTATTGTGTTAAAAGGTAGAGGCTATGGGTATGAAATTTCATTGAGCAAGTGCTCTTTCAGTTTCTCGGAACTGAAGGCATTGGGCCATATAGTAAATGGGTTTTCATTAGGCATCGATCAGAACAGAGTAGCAGCAGTGCTGCTTAAGCCTATTCCGGCGTCTGTGAAAGAATTGCAATCGTTTTTGGGGTTTGCTGGTTATTACCGTCTACATATCAAAATTTTAATATGATGGCTTCCTGCCTATATAAACTATGTAGCCCAAACGTTGCTTTTGAAATGACTAAAGAACGTGTTGATGCATACCACGAGTTGAGGACAGCCCTGACCACAGCCCCTCTGCTGTTTCATCCGGATTCATCTAAGCCTTTCAAGCTATACGTCGATGCTTGTATGGAGGAATCGGAGCAGCCCTACATCAAATTCAAATGATAGGAGACAAAGAGTTAGAAGACCTATTTGTTTTATTTCTAGGCAGCTGAAGGAATCCGAGAAGCGGTATGGAGCATCCAATTGGAATGCTTATGTCTGGTGTGGGCATTAGAAAAGCTGTATTATTACTTGGACGGTTGTGTCTTCGATGTTATTACCGATTGTGTAGCTCTGAAATCGTTGCTCAACATGAAGACTCCTAGTCGCCACATGATGAGGTGGCAGATAGCCATTCAAGAATGGAGGGGATCTATGACAATTATACATCGTGATGGAGCGGTCCATAAGAATGCTGACGGACTATCTCGTTGGGCCCTTCCTAACGATTCATCTAACCCGGCAGCTGATGAGACAGAGACAGACAGGGAGGTACCGATAATGGCTATCAACATAAATAGCCTAGCTCCTGAATTCTGGTCTTCAGTAGAAAAGAGTTACGATGATAATGCAAACACAGCAGCGCTGCTGATCATATTGCGCTCTAATTACCGCAAGTAGATTTGCTTGGAAAACTAGACCAACCATGGAAGCAGAAGCAAGAAGAAGGGAGATTTACCTTACTAGGCGGGTTGTTGTATCACCGCTCCGCGAACCATTGTGCTTTGGTAATAGTGTCGGAGGAGCACATCCTATTAGTACTGAAAGAGTGTCACAACAATGTTCTCGCAGGACACTTCTCGAAAGAGAGGACGTTAGAAAGGATTAGGTGCCTAGCCTGGCGGCCTAGTTGGTCCAGCAGAGTCAAAGAATACTGTAAATGTTGTGACAGGTGCCAGAAAGCTAACCGGACCATGGGGAAGAGAAGCAGGTTGTTACAGACAATTGAAGAACCCAAAGAAAGATGGGAAACAGTGAATATGGATTTTGTCTCAGCTTTACCTCCGGCGGGTAAGGATAATTATGACAGCGTGTTAGTAGTAGTAGATCGTTTCTCCAGGAAAGCTAAGTTCATTCCATGCTACAAAAACAACACTGCGTTGGATGTGGCTTTGCTGTTTTGGAACCACATTATCCATGATGTGGGCTGCCCAAGGATTATCATATCTGATCGCGATCCGAAATTCACATCAGAATTTTGGCAAAGTCTTTTCCAGCTTACAGGGACAAAATTTTCTTTTCGACAGCATACCATCCACAGATGGATGGTTTAGCAGAACGCATGATTCAGACGTTAGAAGACATGATACGCAAGTACTGCGCGTTTGGACTGAAATTTACGGATGGAGAAGGATACTTTCATGACTGGGTGTCATTAATCCCAGCACTGGAGTTTGCCTATAACTCCAGTGTGCATGCTTCGACTGGTAAGACGCATTTCGAACTTGAGAGAGGTTGGACGCCGTGCATGCCAAGAGACAGGTTGTTGAGTAAATCAATTATGCTTCATCCTAGTGCAGAGAAATTTCAGGATATGATGGTTAAAGCTGAAAAGTTTGCCGCCCAATGTTTAGAGAGTTCAGTGGCTTATAATAAGCAGAGTGGGACAAGACTCATAAAGAATCTGACATCCAAGTAGGAGACAGAGTTTTGGTTTCTACTGTTAACTTTCAAAACCTGGGAGGTAATAAAAAACTGAAAGATATGTTTGTCGGGCCTTTCTTTGTTAAAGCTCTTCACGGAAGAAATGCAGCTGAACTGATCCTTACAGAAGGCTTTGATCTTAAGCACCCGACATTCCCGGTGAGTCTACTTAAAAAGTATAATGAACCGCAAAAAGGACAAGCAGACACTCAACCCTTACCTGCCCCGGTACATGAACAACAACTACCTATGGGTAAAGCTACAAGGATCCTGGATGAGAAACTAGTCCGGATTGAGGGTAAGGATTGCCGATTGTATTTGACGCGCTTTAATAAACACTCAGCAGATGATGATAAATGGCTAGCTAAAGAAGACATCGCGGATGCGGATGTCCTATTAAGCAGATTCAGAGCAAACAAGAAAGCACTTATAATGACTCATATAAGAGCTGTCCTTTTTAGGGGGGGCGAGTGTCAGCTACCTGCTAGTCTAGAATAGACAGAGCAGCAGTTGACCCCAGAGTATCACTGATAGAACTTGTGATACTCAAGTGATAGTCGAGATAACCTAGTCTCAACCATTTGTACCACGGGAGCAGAGCTCTTCCCTCAGAATATTTACCACGCCCAACCACATCGTCTGGAAACAAGACCATTGGGGCTTTAATATTCACTACAACTCTCTCGACTTCGACTTATTAGGACATGACGCCTTAACAGGAATATCTACCTAGTGAGTCTCCTTTTCCTTATTCTCTTTTCTTATCTCTTTCCAACCCATAGGGAGCTCCTAAGCAGTTCCGGCAGTTTCTGTTGCCCAGCCCCTTACAACAAGGCGCGGCTTCCTCCTCCCTATTTGGTTGAGTCAAGACAAATCCTCCCTACTCAGGTAGAGTTATTTGCTCCTTCTTAGAGAAGGTAGAGCTTGCAGGGTTGTCTCTACATAGACTATCCCTGACAATAAAGTTTTATTCATAAAGAAATTGAGTCAGGACTTATTGAGGTGCCTAGTTCCGTATTGACTTCAGCAAGTGTCTTTCCATTGATGATAGCTTGGAATTCTGAATGTCAGCTCAGAAGAGTATGATTGCAGAAATCCAATACCTGCCCAAGATTTTGCCTTTTTCCAAATTTTCTAAAAAAAAACAGGGTGAAAAACATTTTTTGTGCAGAAATGTGGTCAAAAATGTATCTGAATCAATATTTACAGGTCAAATAAAACCCAAGTATGTGGTAGGGGAGCCAGGGGGAGCCCTAGTTTTTATAAAAGGATGTTAATACATACACAAGACCCATCCTTATGGGTTAAATTATGGC
>SMGU01008654.1:0-11032 GCA_004348175.1 Puccinia novopanici
AGGCATTTTCCCCCAGCCCTCCAAGTCCCACAGAAAGCGCATTCAGCCCAGATATTATAGTATACACTCCCCTGGATTGTTAGTATAAGTATCCCCACAGCTTTGTACAGTGTTCTTGCCACTGAATTACGTGTTCACCATCATCCACACTGCCAATTGTCTGCCTGAATATTCTGTAGTGACTTATACAAGTCTTGAGGTGCATTTGAACTACTTCCCCAAGTTGTTATCTGCTCCTTTGTCCTTGTAAAAGGCCCACCTTGCACGTAAGTATTATTACTTACACCCAATAAAATATTCCCTAGCTTTATTAGCAGGAAGAATCCACGTAATAAGACTGGATTTACCTCCTTTTAAGGTTGAGAAGAGGTTCTACAAGCTTTAAATACTTGGAACTAATTAAATTAAATCTTATTGAAATTGCCACAGGAATTCCTTAAACTTACCAAACTATCACGTATCAACACTCAAAGTACAACCAAGTGCTTTAAATCACCTGGTTAGTAACATAGAGGCTGACACGGGAAGCTTCCTCTGACGAGTGGGATACCTGTTCAGGTCATTCAGTGACTTCGACAGTCCATGGGAACTTTGATTTGGTTGCATTTGTGACTTGACCAATTGGCCGGAGCAAGGGGGGACTATAGCTGACTTCATTTGATGATCAAAATCAGAGTCATCGGATGAATTGGAGGATGCTATCAAGCGGCGCTTGCCATTCTGCCTGGGGACTGTTTTCGACTCCAACGGATCATCGCAGTTGTTGGATAAATCCATTGAAACTTGACTAGGTCGGTGGGAGCCAGTGACTGGTTGCTGTTGATCAACTATATCAATAGATGGTTCACTGTCACTGGATTCATGATTGGTTAGAGACGGGGGGCCTTGGTTTGCTTCTGGCTCCGACAAATGAGACATTGGTGCAATGATTTGACGGTCCAACGCTGAGATTGTGGGAGGAAGGCGCCGATTGGCCAAGAGGGGTATCAGACCTTCCAGAGCTAGTGTCATTGTCATCGGAAGCTGATGAGTCATGGGCGCTGCGTGAGCTAGATTCATCGCGAACAGAAGGGAGGCGGTGACGTTTTGGTTTGGGACAGGCAGATTGCTCCACTATCGACTTGTACCTTCTAGACAAAGCAGCAATGTCATCGGATGGGTCAAAAGGGACTCCTTGGTCACGCAAAATGTTCTGGAGAATCGGACGATTAACAACTGTCACGGCTATACACAAACAGGATAGATTAGGTTTGTGTTTTCAAGGTACCGGACGACTGAATGAAAATAGAGGTTGAGCTCACGAGGGAATGCTTGAGCTGATACGTGGCCGTATGATCTTTTCCCAAAAGTGTTAACTTGTGGCGCAGGTAAGAGCTTCTTGGCTGCCAACCAATCGCAAGTTAAACGTTGCGTCACCCTGGCCTTACCAGCAGCCTCATGTTGCCCCAGCCGAGATACTTTGGGGTTCGGACTTGCGGACATGTCAAAAAGAGAGAACCAGTCGAATCCTAAAATTGAAGAAATTACGCTTTGAGTAAAACATCCAAAGGTAAGAAATATATTTAGTATGAGTTAGGAGTAATTGATGGACGCAAAGCTTTAATCTTACCGGTCTGTCCAGCAGCACGTAAGATGTAAATAATTTCAAGTTGAGTCGCGAGATCCAAAAATTGATTGCAGTTGTGGTCCGAAGGACTGCCCGTTGACATATTTTAAGATCATGGAGGGAGATTAGTATGAATTCGACATGATGATAACTTCTTAAATCTTACCTGTACTGACTGTCCGGCAGAGCAAGTGATATCAAGATAAATAAGAAGAGTTTGAATTAAGGATAATGATGAAGTGTGCAGATTCTCGGCAAATAAAGCTCTACTAACAGATCAAGAGGTGTGACATAGTCGGGACAACCACTGAGATCCGAGTCACAAAGGCGATGGATGGAGATCTGTTTACCCGATGACTGGGCCTGTTAGCTCTATTGCACCTTTGTTGATTATAGCTGTTGGTTGTACTAAGGGACTCACGTGGCCATTGTACTTGAAGAGTTATTTCTCCCGCACTATGTACCACATCTCCCCTCCTCCAATGTATCTGACCAATCCAGCTGTATAGTCCTGGCTAAATTAAATGTTTATGAAACTTAGCATTGCCATTTTGACGTGCGGCTCATCTTCCCGCGGGTCTTTGATGATTTTGGCGGCAGGTGGCTATCATACAAAAAAACAGGTATAAGGAGGACGGAAACGATCCTGAGAATCAGGACTCCAACAGCGCATCTAAGAAATACAAGACGCGTACGTGAGTAAGTGAATGGGCGAGGGAGACAAGCGAAGATGAAGAGGACATACCATATTCAGACTCGCTCAACCCCATTTCCCAGAGGGTCTCTCGTTGAAGCTGTTGCAAGAGCCTCGCCCGGCGCCTGGCCTGGAGACGGGCACGGCGGCGGGCCCGGAGGATCCGATTGAGCAACTGGCGGCGCATTTGGCGTTGGCGGTTGGCGCGTCTCCTGGCCTCCAAGGCCTCCCATCGAGCTTGTGGCAAGAGGGATATAATTTGGCAATGGAATTCGTAGGAGGAGCTCATGTTCTTTGGAAGGATTGATGTTTATCAGTTGATGATGACGGAGAGATGGTGGCAGTTTCTGATGGGATAAGACTTTTGGGATGGGGCATACCTTGGTGATGGGAACCATGTCCCCCACGGACTCATGATATCATCGATATCGAGGTTGGCTTGATATCATTCGCAAGTGCCGAACTCCGGAGAAGGACTTTGTTTGAAACTTTCCCTGGAGCCCAACTAGTGAAGTATTCTGAACTTAACTAAGTCCCGATGGCGCGCGAAGCGCGCCGGAGGGACTTATGCCATAGACGACATTTTTCGCCTGAGAAGAACCGGAGGGACTTATGCAATAGACGACATTTTTTGCCTGAGAAGAATGGCATTAACTTCGCAACCAACAGAGCCATCGTCATGTGACCTACACCAAAGTGTAGGCCTGATTCTCCTCTACAACCTGATGTCTCCACTGACTCCCATATCCCCTCCCAGCCCGCCAAATACTACCATAAAGATGATGACCTCTTCCTTCTTGGCCAATGGGGCCAGAGGTCAAGTGCATACTGTACTCCCTCGGCAAAAAAAATGCGTGAGCTGGTTGGGTGACCGTTTGACTGGCCCGGTGGTGTACATACACATGGAAAGAAGTGGTACAACTAGGTCACATCATGTTAACATTTTCTTCCCTTTGTCTAATATCTCTAACATGTGGACTGGCAAGTCAACAAGTGCCGCGCAATTTATATTACATGCCCCCTTCTATCGAATTTCTTCTACATGTTAAACAGGTAGCTCCAGATTGATTAATTAGAACCATTGGCTTCGTCGTTCGATTCCTCCAATTGGATCATTTGCTAATACTGTTACTTACACAAGTTCAGCCCTTCATATCTATCACGACCGCTGAATTAGACACGTCAGCTGGCTTGCGCCTCCAGAGATGGCAGCCCCCCGCAAAAGTATTTTTATTTCAGGACAATCCTCATCATCTTGGAGAAACTCACACTATTCATCTTATAACCGTCTTGCAGGATCCCGCCAGCCACAAGATATCGACCCGGACGCAAGGGCAACAGCAATCTGTCGTGAAAACCCTTCAGGACAAAGAACTTCTCTTTCAACGGCCTGCTCTCTTGGGAACGGTTCCAAGAATGAGCACAACCTACAGAAAAATCCCCCCAGTAGTACAGGTAGCCCCTCAGCGCCTTCCGGGGATCCGCCGAGCTCCTTCTGAGTCACTGCTCCTCCACACAGCCTTCAACACCTCCTCCAGACTGCGTCCAACTCGCGGACCGCCAATACCAGCCATCCACTACAAGCACCACAAGCCTCTGCTCCTCGACCCGGCCGTCAACTCCCTCGCCAAAGTGCATCCCACTCGACCTCCGATCCCAGCCATCCGCCGCGAGCCCCTCAGGTCTCTGCTCCCCAACCCGGGCGAATTGCTGCTGCTGACAACCTCAGCAGCAGCGATTTAAGTGAAATTCCTGAAACAGATGATGATGGACAAAGAGTGCGAAAGGTTGAGCCACCCCGGCCTCGTCATAAGAAGTGCCAAGCAGAGGAGTGTAAGTGGCCTGCCCCCCCCCCTCTTACCTTTCTACTCTATTAGCTCAACCGTTGATGATTTATATTATTTTACAGCCAGAGCTCCTCATGTGCCACCAGCCAAAATGCTGAAGTCAAACCGATTGGAAGGTAAAGACTTGGTTAATTTTTTGTCTCGCGTTACCTTTATACACTGCCTGACACGAGTGGCTACCCTACAGAAAGCACGTGCGCCACGGATACTGAAGACATATCGGTCGAGTCACTTGATATCTGGCGCCGCGAGCTCGTTGCTCTTCGTGAAAAAGTTGCCAGTGCCAATCCGCCAATTTCCACGGCACGCGCTTCCCCGAGTTGCCCAAACCTGGGGATGCAAGTTAAGAATGCAGCCCCCCCGGCCCCAAACTGTGGCACCAATGCTTCTCACCAACCTCGCCGCAAGCTCATAAAACCGGCACCTCTGCGAAACCTTGGCCGTGATACTACCACTTCCTCTGGCCAAAAAAACCTGGTGCCTCACCACGATGCCTCCCTGTCCATTCGCCAGGGATACGCTTCCTTTGAATCTTTTTGCGGTAATACCGAACCCTCCCCAGCTCCAAGCATGTCTGCTTTGGATAGAGACACAAGCCACGTCCCACCGGCCAACAAGATCACATTGCGTGTCCCTCCAGCCGCCCGCAGTCGCGAACTGGAGGCTAATCTCAATGGCTCTCCAGCTCCTCGCCGCACATCCGCAACTGGTAAACCTACAGCACCCATTCCACCAGCCAACAAGGCCACACGCAACATGCCTGAAGCCCCCTCCACCCGCGAACTGGAGCCTTGGCCTGATGGTGAACACCCCCCACCTCCTAGCCGCACATCAGCTCCAGATAGAGCTTCCAACTCCAGTCCACGAGCCAACAATACCACATCAATGATGCCTGCAGTCTCTTTTAGTTCTAGTCGCCAAGCCCTGGAGCCTAAGCTGGATGTAGAAGACTCCCCAGCTCCTCGGCGCACATCCGCATCTGGTAGATCCATAACCCCTGCTCAGGAAGCCAATCTTGCTGTAACTACCACCTCTGAAGCACCATCTAGTCGCCAAACTCGACCGCACGTGCTTAATCCTGAGAGCGAGCCTGGCCCACGTTGCTTGCGCCACGCCTCTCCAACCCCGCTGATTGATATTTCACCTCTTACTGCCATTGCTCCACCCCCAGCAAGTCGCCGAACCTTGGAGCGCCTGGTTGAGTCAACTTTACAAGCTGGAAGTCCTCTTGTTCCCACTACGCATGATACTTTGCATTCCATACATCCGCCAATCGAAAGACCCTTACCCACTTCTGTTCCCTTACCAAAGTCGTACTTGATTTCCCCGACTTTACTTGAATGTCATTCACCGCAAGAAGGGCCTGATCTAATCCTCTTGAGTCCCACCGATTATCTGGGACAATCGTCCCCATCCATTCAGCCACTGTCCCCTAAACAGGAGTTAGCTGAAACATTACCCAATGAAGCTAATTTGATTCTATGTACGTAATAGATTTGTTACCTCTTTAAGATTTGACACTCATTGCCTGTATCCTTTCAAACAGGCCTTTATGATCCTTTACATCAAAACTCATTCAACAATCACTCCCTTGAAAACGTACCTATGTCGCATGAGAAAAGTACGCTTTTTTTCTCTCGTCAATCTCATGAGATGAAGCGCTTAATTACATATCTCCTAAATCCGTCGCTTAGGACTTCTACTCCTTGCTGATACCCCGGCCAAAGAGAACATTGTCCCCCCGCCGGTCAGTAGTGATGGTTCAACCACTCCTGCTGACCCCCCCCCCCTCCTCCCGATCACCACCTCTGTCAGCAAATGATTTGCCCTTGTCAGCGGCGGGTTTCCTTGCCCAGTTGGCAGATATACAACTCATTCCAAAAGCTGCCCTTTCAGCTCCACCAGGACCTTTGGAATATTTCCCCCTGCTAAGGCCGCAATCTCCTATAAGAACTCCCATAGAACTCCGTTATCAGCCTTTGAATACTAGGCGTGACCCCCTTGGATCTTCTCCCGTGTTTCCACAACCACTTTCCCTGGGTGAAATCGCAAACCGTACTTCAGAAGGTGCCTCCGAAATTGATGAACTTGACCTCATTACATTCGGTAGCAGCCCATCTTGATTGTTACATTTCGCCCGTCATGAACTGCCAGCTAAAACTCTGTCTCATCGCGTCTCTTTACCCTTATGTAAACATACAAGTATGTATGTAAATTGCGCGCAGATCCTCCTGTCACAAGCCGCTTTGCTTTTGCGCTTTGCTAAAACACCCTACAATATTATATCAAGCTAGCCACTGTACTACCTCTCTGACCCAATTGTAGTTACACAAAATAAGCCAAAAATCAAACAAAAAAAAAAAAACACATTTTTTGCCTACCAATCATGACTCTTCCGAGTCTCCTTTCCTTTTTATTTGATGTAAATATTTATTTCAGTTTTACTCAGTTCCTCCATCTGATACGCTTCATTTTTTTGGTCTTCCTGCAGATTCACAGAAAAAAGCGGACAGGAACCAGATTACATTCATTCCCACCAAGCCCTTCTGTCAGCATCTGGGGCTAAAACTTCTTTTTCTCATTCAAGTTTTATGTGGTATGTCTTACAGAAAATTAGTCCGCATAAGTGTATTTTCTAAACGCGACGAATGACGCGTAAAATTTCTCAGTATAAACACTCGTGTTTTCCCGTTCGTTTTTTTTTCTTCTTACATCTTCTCACTTTGTCCAGTTTTTACCGACTTTCATCCACCCTCTTATGCCAAATATCTTTTCATCCACGGCTCCCAGTACAACCACCTGAATGCTGCCCCTTGTAATTTATGGTCCAACGCTTGTTCAAGACGGAACCCTGTTGCCACCTCTTTCAAGCACCTATGAATTAGCCTCTGTGTGCTTTGTTTTCTTGTCAATGTGGAATAACCAACAAAGGTCACCCATTGTTTGTTGGCCACCGGTGCGCGGCGAACCTCAGTCTCACGTCATGTGACTTTGCCTCCCATGTGGTGAGTTGTGTCAATCCCTTTATATCCATTGTCAGCTAAATACGATTGATCCATCTGACCTCCTTGGCATTCTTTTCTCTCTTTATGAGCTTTGTGATCAGTGTAATCACATGCAACTCAAGTCCAACATTCCGAATTGATCATTGAAGTCCTTTAAAACTGCTCCCCATACGGATTTCTGGCTTATCACTCACATCCCGGTTTGGGTCCACCTCACTTCGACTCTTTCCACCCACGCCCATCCAAAATCAGTAGTTGGCCAATTAAACATTTCTAATTCCTGGCAGATATCCTTTACAATGTCATCCCCCGGTCTTGTTCCCCCACCTGATGGTAGTTCTACTTCGTGCCAGACGTTCTTTACAATGTCGTCCCCCGGCCTTATTCCCCCATCTGATGTTAATTCAAGTCAGTAATTCCCATCCTTATCTTACTTTTCTATGATTATGATTAGTTCCTCATTGCATTGCAATGTTCAATCCTCCACAGGTGCCGCCGATCAATCTACTTTGGGTTTGGGTGAGCTACCAACTTCCGCTGTCTTGAAAAACATTATTGCGACTGACCCCTATCCATCCCAATTCTCACTATTCTTCAAAGCTGCCGATCCCAATAACTGCCATCCGCCTAATTCTCACCCTGCTGATGATCAATGTGACCCGGTTTTGGGTGAGCTCCCAATATCTCTTTGTCAACATCTACCATTGTGCATGACTGATCCCCATCGATTCAAATAACCTTGTCCCCAAGCTGCCGAGGACAACTGTTCGACGCCGTCGCCGTCTGAACCTGTTTTTAACCAACCTGAGGTTGGTTTCGGTGAGTTCCTTCTGATATTGTCAGTGTGTATCCTCACTCAATCTGATTTGACATTCAAACCATTAATAACTACAGAGGCCAGGATCAGTAATCCGGCCGTGTCTCGTTGCATGAGAATGATCCAAGCAAACGTTCACATGATTTCCCAAAACATTGAACTTCTCGGTTACGAATCTATTCCCTACCGATTTGATGTGCTTGAATCTCGCGCCAGGACAATACTTGTGGTTCTCAAGAGCCATCTTGAGAACGGCATACTTCCCAGTGCCTTGGCCCCAATACTTCACAATGAATCTTCCCCGCCTAATGATCCTCATGGCACGTGGCACAATGAGCAACCCCCAGCTGTCCATCGTGTGGTGATCTCTAACCTAGGATCGCCAATGTTTTCTTTCGAAGGAATCGATGGCACCAACACTCTGACTGGCCTATCAACTCTTCACCGAAATGTTGTGGATATCCAGGAAAACCTTGAGCGTGTTGCCGGAGACACAGTCCCTGAGAGATTTAATAATCTTGAACGCCTTCTAGTCAGCATACAAATTGGTGTGGGACCGCCTGCTGGAAGCCAAGCTGCCAACGGCAGCCAACCATCCGCCGGAAGCCAACCACCTACCGGCAGCCAACCACCCACTGGCAGCCAACCACCCACCGGCAACCAACCACCTGCCGGAAGCCAACCACCTGCCGGAAGTCAACCTCCCGCCAGAAGCCAACCCCCTGCTGGCAGTCAACCTCTGTCCCCTTCACCCCAGAACCCCAAGGAACCGCCACGCACTTGCAGGGAAGCTGCCATCCCCCCACTCGCAAATTCTGATGCAACTCATCATTTTCCCCATTGCCAATCAACACAACCCGATTCTAGCAACAAACATGAGGTCCCTCGGGCTCGCTCCCTCATGCTTTTTTCTCAGGAATTGGGCTCAGCGGTATTTAATTCGGCGATCGAAGTTTTATTCAAATTCGCCGACGCCTTCGGAGGTCTTAACCCTTGCAAAAGGGAGTTAATTTTGTCTGCCTCTCACCTTGCAAACGGAACGTATGCGGATGCTCTTGCCAACCTTGATTCATTCGAGCGTCAGACAGTTACGGATGTCATGAAGCGCATGGACCACACGCAACTAGTTTCAGACTGCAAAGAATTCGAAAGACATGTCAAGCAAGCATTTCAATCCTCTGTGCCATACCAAAACTTAAAGAATGATGTAGTAAGCCTGCGCGCTTTGAGATTGCGAACCCAAGCAATCTTAGATATTGCTCTTGCGTCACATGCCACCAGTGCTTCAGGTCCTGTTCAGAATCAATCGATCCCTGTCAATCCGTCTGCCTGCCTGAGGGTCGAGGACCAAACATCCACCATGGAAGTCAACCAACCCAGTAAAATTGTTGGTGAAGTAATGAGTAATGGAACTCAGCTGCTTTCAGGAACTTCACCTAGCCCTGCCACCAGCAAAGTATCACTCACATTACCTCTGTGCCACATCTCAAATGCCTCTGTTGGTAAGAGTAAAAGAGGCGGCCCATTGATTGAACAGACTCAATCTAATAAACGGGTCAAGATGTCAGATCCGACTGATCATGTAGGTCCCTTCCACTCTTCCAAATGCGCAACATTTAAGCATCTGACTAAGAACTTATCATTTATGGCAGGTTGGGGTCCAGAAATCTCTTCAGGATTGATCATCAACACTCAGAAGGATTGAGTGTGTTTTTATGGCTGAAAGAAATCTGTCGATTTTTATTTAAATACGTTGTTGTGTTTGTCTTTTTCCTATTCCTCATGTTACCTTCCCTACTGGTTTTTCTTGAAATTTGCTTG
The DNA here is from genome assembly GCA_004348175.1 of Puccinia novopanici. NCBI lineage: Eukaryota > Fungi > Basidiomycota > Pucciniomycetes > Pucciniales > Pucciniaceae > Puccinia > Puccinia novopanici. The sequence goes on from SMGU01008654.1 coordinate 9,791, forward strand.
TATATATTAAGAATGGAAATCTCAATTTTTTCTCAATTTATCTATGGTTTGTTGTGCTTGTCTTTTCTATTCCTCATGTAACATTCCCGACTGAACTTCTAAAGAAAGATTCTTCTGTGTATAAAAATAACCAGAATCTCACTATTTTTCCCCGTTTGCAAGACCAAAACATGGGAGTGGTTGAAATTAAGGTAGAAGGGCAAGATTACTAGATGGATCAGATGAGGGAACATGTGAGGAAAACAGGAAAGTGGGACATATAATGAATAACTTATAAGGAGGAAGAAATTGACCAAAATAAACAGAAAAATGAAGCAAAATGGAAAGAGTACAATGGGCATAGACTGAAAAAGAGGGAGAAAAATGGAAGGAGATTAATCTATTTTGTAGCTTGAAATATGTCTGTGGCTTTGAGTAATATGGGTCACAGCGGGAAGCAATGCTGTTGCTCATGTGTACATGGGGATGTTGATAAGAAATATGTATACATGGGTATGTTAAGAAGTCATGTATGTACATGGGGATGTTGATAAGAAATATGTATACATGGGTATGTTAAGAATAAATATGTACAAGAAATATATATACTCAGGTATGTTAAGAAGAAATATGTATACATGGGTTTGTTAATAGAAAAATATGTGTGCCAGAATTTTATTCTGCTCAGTGAGAAAATTTATCTGATATTTTGGATTGTGGCTCATATATGGTATTGATTATATGATAGAACCACAATGAAAACATGATATATATTTTCTGACAAAGTGAAATGATGTTCTGGTATACATATACATGGGGATGTAAGAGTTTATTTCTGTAAATATGATGAGAGGACTAAGAGAGGAAAATTGAAAGTTAAGTAAATAATAGGGTTAGAATAGATGTAGAAAAAGAGGAAGAAAAATAGAAACAAAAAAGAGGAAGAAAAATAGAAACAGAGTATTATTGTTGTGGGTTACAGGAAAAAACAATGTTGGAAATGGGTCACACAAGAAAGTGATGCTGTTTCTCCTGTATACATGGGTATGTTAATAAAAAAATATGTATGCTTCAATACTTTTTTCCACTGTGAGAAAAATTATCTAATGCTTTATCATCTAATCCATATTTTGTATGGATTAGACGATAAAGCCACAATGAAATAAAGCTTAATGTGTATTTTCTCCCCAGGTGAAATTATTTTCTGTTATAAACATACATGGGTGTGTAAAAAGAATATTAACTGAAAATTAAATGAGAACC
>SMGU01008659.1:0-14821 GCA_004348175.1 Puccinia novopanici
GGGGGCTGTACTGTTTCCCACATCATCTGCATCACCATTTGTGCGCCTCTTTCTGCGACGGAAGCCCGTCTGAGAGCACACCAGTGGGCTGTTGGGGTCCCTCGACGGCACGAGGAGCTTATACCCACTGCCTTCATCTGAAGGCGCCCATCTTCTTACGTGGACGCATCGACATGCGCGCTAGAAACCCTACAAAGCTTGCTTCCCTGTACTGATCACCACCTATTATTTTAACTTATACTTCCATACTGGAAAGTCTCTGCAAGAATTCCCCGCCAAAATCTACTCTCTACGTCCTGGAAGGCTAAGGCTATGTGGGGAAAGAAACGCGATAGATTATATAATGAGGATACCCGGATTCATTCATTCATTCAATCAATCATTCATCAGTCTAACGTTTAAATGCATATAAACAAAACAACAAAATAAACACAAAATAAGCATGTCACACACGTTATATGCACATCAGGCACAAGGGGGAGAAGAGAACTATTGAAAGATAAACGTGACTTTCTCTCTTTCTCACACACAGAACAACAATAAAGGAAAAAAAACCCACACACGGAACTATAGAAAGAGATGATTTTGTCAGAGAGAGAGAGAGAGAGAAAAGTGCATCTGTAAATAAAAAGAAACGAGCAAGGGAGAGAGAAAAAAAAGAGAAGAGAAACGAGATATGTACATATATAAACAAGCGAACGAAAGGGGGGAAAGAGCAAGGGAGGAACAGTGTACAAGGGGGAGAGAGAAACAAAAACTGGCTTCAGCTTTTCACAGAAGAGAGAAAGGAATGATTTTTGAGAAGAAAAAAACATCAAGCGGTAAGATGAGAAGACGATTGAGGGGTACAGGAGATGTTAGAAGCTGAGGAAGAAGAAGAGACGGAAGAAGGCTGGAGCTGGATGTTGGAGTTAGAGGCAGACGAAGAATGGTTAGGATGAGAGATGTTGGTGGGGGGATTCGAGTTAGAGGGGGGGTAAGGGAGGTGATGATGAGGGCCGGAGGCATGGCTGCCGGGGGTAGTGGGGGGCGGCAGGGAGCCGAAGGGTCTGCGGAAGAGCTGGGCGCGGTTGAGGATGGTGAGCTCGACAATCTTGGCCGTGAAGGGCATGTCCGAGAACTGCCGGTTCGGGTTCGAGGAGCGCATCAACGTCGGCCCAAATATCACCCCCAGGTTCTGCGACGTCATCTTGTTGTGCTCCGATTGCTTCTCAATCCTGCTCAGATGGTTCATCAGAACTTTTAGCGTCTCGAAATGCACCGCCGGTAATTGGTAGATCACCCGTTCTAAGGCCTCTAATCGTATGTTCTCTTGCGCCATCGCTATAATAAATAAAATAAAAACAAATCCATCCTCTCTCCTTGTAAGTCATATACATCGGCATAGATATCTACCTCCTTGGGGGAAACACTTACTGGCAACCGTCACAAAAGCTTCATGTAATTCGAACGTAAATAAAGGATTGGGCAGCTGTCTGAAGTAATTTTTCAATGTGGATGTGATGGCGGAAATGTCGTTAAACTTGTCGAGATCGTTAAAGTTCATACTTTGTCCTCTCTCGAAACAGTTCTGGATCATCTTCACTGATGACATCCCTCCGGTCTTCCGATAAATGCCTTCAAAGTTAAGGCCTAAACACCATCATCACATCGAAATTAGGTCAACCTTGTCCGTACAGAAACAAAAAAAAAAAAACCCCGCGTTGGAATTCAACTAACCTTGCTCTTCGACGGCTTCGATACATTTGATTACCACGCTAGGCACTAGTTTGTTTTCCGCTTTGGCTTGAGCGACAAGATCGTTACCGAACAAGGTACCCTCGACGTCTTCCTCGTTGTTGGCTGCTCCTGAGACTACGCTACTAAATAGAGTGGAGCTCTGGCCGAGACTCCCATTCGGAACGTGACAGCCAAAGAAATTGGGAGCGCACTTTGTATGACTATAACTGCCGCACGCTTTCAATCAAGAAAACAAAAAAAACAGTGGCAATGGTCTCATTAATTTGGATTGGTTGGTTTAAGGGCCAAACAGATGACCACCCAAGCTTACCTGTACATCTCACTTCAGCTAGTCCCCATAGCTTATCACCACAGTAATCGCAGCGGACAGGTCTAAGTACACTGACCGGCTGAAAACTGTGCGGTCGTAAGCCGACTATCGAATTCGGGGCAGGACTAGAATTGTTATGGGCACCAGGTCCATTGGAATGAGTACCGGACGGATGGCCGTTAGACGAATTGTTGGCCATATGGATGTTCATGGGGTTGTTAGTCGGGTCACTAGTTCCCGCACCGCCAGACTGGTTATGAATTCCAATCGACTCGGGCGTGCTAATCGAGCTCGTGTTTTTGGCATGATGTTGACGTGAGGCCATCGAGGCCTTGTGGGCGTGACTCTTGCCCCACTTGAACTTGCGCGTCGTTGCAATGTTCACCTCAGGCGACATTTGGATGGGTAGATCTGACTCTTGCGGGTTCGAGTGGATGGGCAATATCGTAGGGGATTGTAAGACTGGCTTGACCATGCTAGCAAGCCCTACATGTCGACCGAGAATACGCGAGGCTGAAGTTCTGGTCTCTTCAAGTTGTTTGACTGCTGTGGCATTCATCTCTGTCAGAGCGTCCTGGCGGTGGTTTAACGAGGCTAACTCTTTTGCTTGCGACTCCCGGATTTTGGTCAGATGAGCAACTTCTTCTTTCAACTTGTCTCGCTCTCCAACCAGGCCTTGAATGTCATCAAGGTAACGGTGTCGAAGCTGATCGAGTCGTTCAGAGAGAATCTCACTCGAGGAGAGTTCTCCCCCCTTTTTAGATTGATCGCGTATCTCGTCCAATGCATCCAACTCTGCGATCCGCAAGTCTCGATCGGCAGCAAGCTGGCTTAGTTGTTTCTGTAGGTTGGAAAGGGAATCTCTTAGTTCTTCGGATTGACACTCCAGTGTTGTCAAGGAATCCATCTCTTTTAGTCTTGAAGCTTGTTCGATCATCCGCCCTTTGAGTTCTTTCATTTTTGCCTCCGCGATTTCTCTTTGTATGACTTGACTTTCATACTTTTGCTTTGCCAGACTAACACCCTCATAAGCACTTCGACTGACCCGTCTCATCTGATGATACTCATCTTGTAGAGCTTTCATCTTTTCCTTGGTGTCGTCGAGCTCCCATAATAGCCTTTCTACTAAGCCGACGTCTAAGCCCAATTCTGAGGCACTGTTGGGTTTATCTCGGTTCAGGATAATCGATTCGCGGACTTTATGGGTGATCTCATCGGATGCGGCAACGCGTTCGTCTTGAGCCTCTTGGGCAGTGGGTGTGGCAAGCAGATCCTCGAGATCTATTGCCGAGAGTTCTAATTGAGACATAAGGCGAGTGCGGTCCTCCAACAGGGCTGAATGGTAGTCCGGATCATGGTCGAGCGAAGAGAGGATATCGTGGTAGGAGAAGGAGGTGCTGTCGAAGGCGGACAGATTCCGTTGAACATCGGAATCTGGGGCGGGCTGTGAGGAGAGAGCTTGAAGGGTGTTTTGTATGTTGATGTCATCATACGAACTCAACGAAACCGACCGATGCTTTGTTCTAATTTTAGGATCGGCTCGATCGTCTTTAGGGGCATCAATCTTGCTGATATCCACGCCGTCAGATCTCAAATCGGATTTGTTGTGAGATATATTTGCGGGAAGCTGAGGGGAGGAATCGTGGGAACGATTGATGGAGGTGGAGTGTGGATGGAGAGGCCTAGTGGATGAGCTTTTCCCATCGGCCGACGAGGGTCGAGGGATGGCGAATTGAGCGAGACCTTGAAGACGCGGTGGGTGGGCGGGGTCAAGTGCACGTGAGCCGGCCAACTGGCCGGTAGGCGAAGGATGAATTGATGAAGCAGAGCCACCTCGACGACGACCGGCAGGCACATGGGATGCAGATTTGCTGGTCTGGAGAGTTGGATAGGTTTGACCGACGGTGTTTGACTGCAGGGCTGATGATGCGGCTGAGGCATGGGAGCTGCCCAGTTCTGGTTGATGGTTGAGATACGAGTTTAAGAGTGAGTTTGAGCTGAATCGTTTGTTTAGGGGTGCATTGGGGGTATAAGGGGTGCTGGGTAGGCTGGAGAGTGATTTGGATGGATCTATGGGGGAGGGGAAGTCGGATAGATTGGGAGTGGAATTGGAAAGAGACGGGCCGTTGGTGGAAGAGGGAGGTGGTAGGTTGAAGGTGGAATGTGTGGATGAGGAGGGTGGTTGAGGAGATTTCTGGGAGCCGGATGGAGGTGGGTTTTTTGACTTTGAGCGAAGGTTGGAAGTTGAGGAGTTGTTCTGATGACGATCCTTATCTCTGTCCTTCTTATGATGGCCGCTCTGATTGGGATTACTCGACTTGTTCCGTTTTGCCTCCGCATGACGCCTAGATCGGGTGACCCGTTCGTTATGACAGGTCATACAATAGATGCCCTGACTGGTTTTGGCAAAGATGAGCTCTTCGATGCGATTAGAGCAAGAGCGACAGCGGAAGCAGTCTGCATGATAGGATTCCTCCCCAGTGACGATGGCTTCATTGGAGATCGGAAGTTTGCAGACCGAGCAGATATAGGAACAGTTCTCGCAAACTGGGGAGCCATCCGAGAGGAGGAGTAGGTTCGTATCATGTTCGACGAGGTTGCGACACTTTGCGCATCGAAAGCTGCGATGAAGAGGAGATGATGAGTAACTACATGCTGCATGTGTTGATAGCACAAGATAAATGGAATGAGTCATGAGAGAAGAAGACTGTTGACAGACCAGTCAACATGCCAAAGAGAGTTACCGAAGGAGACGACGACGCTATCGCTGGCGGTTCCGTTCTCCTCGAGAGTGAGTTTGCAGCCGTTACAGATGATCTTGTCGGCGGCTGAGGAGTCAGGCTGGTTGGAAGAGTAAGCCTCGACTTCCATTTTGTTTGAGGAGAGAGAAGGAGTGATGATGGTCAAGAGAAGGAAGGAAGGGTGAAGCAGAGGAAGAAGGTCAAGAGAGCAGTGGCTGAGTGGTGGCCAGCGATTGTCACCGGACAACCAACCAAGCGCATACCACGCGGTGCACTAGCAGATAAGAGCACACAGTAGAACATCACTCACCACCCCAAACCACTCAACTCAACTCACCAAAAAAGGAATAGTAGGATCAGAAGCATCAGATTCAGAGGCACACCAGTAGTGCATAAAAGAATTCATCTTGTTATCTTCAAAGGTAGAAAAATGAAACTTCAATTTACTACTTGAGATAAATAAGCTTATCCAAGTCAATCTCAGAAGGGAGGATTAACAAGGTACTCAGTGTGGCGAACAAGCTACAAGCAGCAGGATTGGTAAACAAACACCACAGTGTTGTCAAGCAGCCCCCCAAAAAAATAACAAGTACAGAGTTTCCCTGGGATCACCTCCATTGCTTACAAAAGCTCCATACAGAAGAGCATAGAAGAAAATCAGGGCCGATATGGTGTTCGGGAACCCTTTGCATATTTATCTTTTTCACTGCAGCGCTGTGTCAGGATTCTGTGGGATAAGCACGGTGTAACTGACTGCAAACCATCTTGAAGCTATATCTGAATCTAAGCGGAATATTTCAATGGCTTAACATGAGCCAAACCCTTGACACCTTTCTTACTCTTAAAAAGTCCAAGCTCCCCTTTTCCAGCACACACATATCCTTCTCTCCCCCTCCCCCCTGCTCACTTTATGTCTCTCTCAACTTACGACTCTCCAAGAACAAAGAAAACACATTGGGATATCTCATTAAGGCCCATCCTGGTCCATGATGATTTCATTTCCACATATTTAATTAAATAAAACGACAGTCATCTTGGGATTCCATGGGTAGAACTGTTGTTCTTGTTGATTGATGACCACGGCTTATCAAGTAATGAGGGATCGAGGTTGGTCTGAGAAGAGTAGAATGGATCTCAGCCCCACACTCTGCATTTTTCCTGTTCATCCTCTCATTGGTTTGGTAATAAGCCTATATCATGCACGATTGTATAGCATGAAATAGTAAGAGAGCAGAAACAAAAAAGTCCTTCAAATAAATGCCCACTCAGAACCCTTGATTTAAAGCCTACATTACAATAATCTCAATGGCATTTTTCTCTTTTTTCTTCTTTTTTTTCTGCTGGAAAATCACAGTATGTGCTAGGATGGATTGGGGGGCTTATTGAGTTAGCGGAAAGGAGTGAGTCAAGTTATCTGCGGTGGAGTTAGCATGAATGATCCAAGCAGCGAAGCCGTAAGGGTTCAAGGTCCCTTTAAGGCTAAAGCGATCGTTGGTTTGGAGGATGACGGGGTGCTGAGAGCTCTGTGAGATGTACAAGCAACTAGCCTGAAGCTGAGGGTAGGAAGCGTTGAAGTTGAAGGGGGGAGGCCTGACTTCCCAGGCGGCAGTCTTGGGGGCCAGGTTAGCCACCATGACCAGCATCGTTTGGTCGGCGGTGTTGAGCCATATGTTGGCGATGAAGCTGTCGCTCGGATACGCCTTGACCGACGGGAGGGGCACAAAGTTTTGCGGCCTGTCCAGGTATCGGCCGATCTGTGGCATGACTGCCCCCATCGTTTGGAAGGCCTTCTTGAGCTGCAAACACCTCCGTCCACAAGGTCAGGCTGCATCCGGCTTTGAAGATCATCATCACCGAAAGCACTTACATCTGGGGAGAAATTCAATTCGTCATTCCAGGTCATCAGACCCACCGCGCCTTCAATCACGTAAATTGTACACATCAGCAGGAACTGCTCGCCCGTGGGGACCATGGAATCCTTGCTGTTGGGAGGTCCAGAAGCTGGCGGAGCACCCCAGATTTGCATGGTACGATCCCTTCCCAATGCGTGCCGCCTGTCGCGAAAGATGCGGATTTGGTTGACCAAGTCGAGGAAACTACCTTTACAACTTGACAAGAAAAGCAAAAAAAGACACGGTTGAGTGGAATGATCCTTGATCCATGCCTGTTTTGCATCTCGCCATCGCAGCTGTGCTCTTCAACTCACTTGTCGCAGGTGTATGAGCCAAATGTTGAGTTCGAAATAGTTCCACCTCCCCAAGAACGCCTGTGGATTTGAGAGTCATGGTAGGATCTTGAGTAACAAGAGAGGGAAATGATGACCGCACAACCAGCCAACGGATGCATAGCTACTCAACTGGTTCGCTCCAAACACATATGGATCTACGGGCGTGGTGAGAATGCAACCATTTAGGAAGTTCCTAACTTATTATGAAGCTTTTTTTTTTTTAAAAAAAAATGGTCAAGATCCAGTGACCGACTCACTAGTTAAAATAATATCGTTTCCGCTGGTATAGTTTGAAAACTGGTAATCCTGACAAGTCAGAGTCTTCTCAACGCGCAGGAGCGGTCAGTCACAATAAACATTAAACAGACAAATTGGATAGGATCGTGGACGTACCAAAGAAACTGGATGGTAAGGGTCACTGTGTTGGACGGTTTGACTGATTTCTTGCACCCCTCCTACTTGCATCGATTTTCCATCAGGTCTAAGACCACGCAATGGTAGTCACATCAGCATAGAGGAACAAAATGATCAAGGTATGCAACAAGAGGCTTACTCCATGACTGTATGGTAAAGCAGAACGTTGGAATGTTGGCGCGCAATATCAATGTAGGAAGTCGCCCTAGGGAAAAAGCGATTTCAATCCATCATGATCAAAGAAGGATATTGTTCAAGCGGCCTTACAGCTCTTTATTCCAATAGACGTTCCGCAAGTCGTACTGGACCCATAGCCCAGCCTTGCCCAGCTCACGCAAGAACCCTTCCAGTTGTGCTCTGTTCGTTAGACTTTGAGGGCCGAGAATGAGTTGGACGGTGTTAACTAGACCGAATCCAACAAAATCCATCAGATCCGAAGCGTTGGTGAGTTTCAGGAATGGATTTTTTTAAGAGACATACCGTTCAATTCTGTCAACGTTTTGATGAGCTCAGTGAGCTGAGAATCCGAGTACGTGTTGCCATAATCTGTCGCAAAAATAGAACCAGTGGATCAGACAGTCGATATAGAATATGGCAGTTGTTACAAGGGGTCTCTGAGTACCTATTGCGATGCTATGAAATTGACAACAGGCCCATCCTTAGCTCACTAAGCTTACAGCTCTACGGAAATACAATTAATCTGAATGACTCACCCAAATGGAAGTAGGGTTTGCAATACTCCTTGATCGTTGGTCACCATCAATGTGCCGGATTCCGCGTTGACTCTGACGGATTCGACGATCTCCTTTTGGCCAAGAGCAGGGAGATATTTGAGAGATACTTGCTGCTCGGTGAGGTAAGCATCGTCGGAATAAGCTTGGCAGAGAATCTGGTAGGAGTCTGAGCTAGGTTTCCCCAGGGTGGTCAAGGGGAACTGGAACTGGTTGCCTAAGGTATTGACGGCCACGATCCCAGCGGTGATGGCTTGACTGGTGTTAGTATTGATGATCACGATCTGGAGCTCTTTCACTTGCTCAGAAATCTCAATGGCCCCTTCCACCGGATAGTATGTCAGAGCTGCATCCACAATAAGGCCACCGATGGTTGGATCATCCACTTCGACGTATGGATTGAGCTTGGGTGTGCACTGTAAATTCAAGAGCGGCCGGGACGAAAGGACAGGGCTCCCATCGTTGTTTGGTCTGAGGGATGCATGGGATGCATCTCTGGGCCTATTCCGGAAGCTTCATCAGGCTTAGAGACACTTCCTCTCGACTTCTTTCAACTGGGACTTACTTTCCACACCAATTGTTGTTGGTGGAAGCCTGCGTGCTGGTGCTGTTAGGAAGGACACATCCTCAAGTTAAGAACAGGATGGCCATTACATCAGAAACATAGGCACCAAGGACCTACATTGGATTTGAAAAGGCCGGGCCATAGCCTGTAGTTGTTGAGGAGCTGAAAGAGTTTTGCTGGTATGAACTGTTGATAAAAGACTCGGTGGAATAAACCGCCAGGTTGTCGTCGGCCACGTGACGATCTGTCAGGGAAAAGAGGCAGCATATCGCCAGTAAAAGTGAGGGAAATAAGGAGGGTCTGGGGGTCGCTAGTCTGATCATAGTTGGGGGGGCGTGTGTGACCCGGAAAGAAAGAATGTTCGGAGAAGGGCACGAAGAAAACACCGGAAGGAAACAGGCGAAGCAGCTGGGTAAGACTAGAGGTAAAAAAAAGGAGAGCAGAAATCAATGGGGAGTGTAGTTTTTTCATTGCAGGGGATGTCGAGTGCTCTCAGATATGAGGGTCGACTTGACTTCTCCTTGGGAGGTTCGTTCGTCGGTTTCGCCCAGGATGGTGGCAACGCACCCAACAACTAGGAGGAGACGCTCTCCCGGGTTGGAGGCTTGGATGAGACACACACACAAGGAAAACTTGCTCTCCGAGTCGCGCTCCTCAGCCGTCTCTGCACTATCGCATCTCCACCACTCCCTGGGCCCATGTCCATCGTGGCCGAAACACTGATCCGGAAAGATAACACAACACTGGCGTAGGTTGTGGCGATAGATCACTCAATATCCCACTTCGCAGAACACAACAGCCCCCATTATAAACCTCTTGGCTTGACTAGCTCAATAGTACGCGCCCAATTCCAATCTCTCTTGAAGAAAAAAAGGTCAAAATATTGTGTGTCATCGAAGCAGTGCTATCTGTGGGTTGGGACCAGAAACCCCGGTGCCTCTGTGCCAGCCCGAAGAGGTCGGCCCCGAGCCGTCTCTCCTGATGAGAGCTGCACTTTCTGGCCATAATTATTCTTCTTGTTGAAGCTTGGACTAAGTGGCTCGGATGAGAAGGCAAGAGATGGGACAAAAAGATTTGGGTTCCTTTGCGGAATGGCTCAGCGGAAAAAAGCATGAGAGAACCAATGATTAAATTGCTTGTATCTTTGCTAACTTAAATAGACTCAAGCTGAACGAGTTGTGGTTCAATTGTGAACCCCCCTAATATCATGAATAAAAGAAGTAATAGAATTAGAAAGACTATTCCATGAGTCTAGAATGATTCATTTTAACTAATCTAACAAGGTTCTGGACTACACGTAGGTGATAAAAACCATACTATCTTGCTTCTAGGAAATGCTAACTAATTGCTTCACAGTCTTATTTCCATCATATTTTTTGGGACTGAGAAGAATAAATAATAAAGAAAATATGATAAATCCAACACTGAAAATACAATCAACCTGATTTTCTTTTCATTTTGTTGCACGTGTGGTCCTCGTTCAGTCCTCGTCATGAAGCGGAGAAATGATTGCCCTCATCCCTCATTCTCTTAGGAAATTTGAAAATGGCGTTTCCAACCAGACTGCTTTTGAGTTCATGCGCTGAGCCCCGTCACCAAGCCAGCATCTGCGAGGACGGTTTTCTTGGTGAAGGCGAACATCTTCATTGCAAAGTCTCTGGGTGCAAATGGGCTATGAATTATGGGCCGCACGCAGCCGCACTTAGTATTGTACATACAACATCTGACATATGATGGCCGCGAATGTATTTTGATCAACAGAGGGAATGGAATGGATGATGCAAGTTACCCAGGTGCGGTATTGCCCTTGATGGGGGCCTTCTCGAAGATCGATGAAATCCGTGCCTGGGTCTACGTTAGCAGAACGAGAGGGGCGGAAGAAGGGTAAGAGGAAGATGGCAGAGAAAGATGAAGAAGGAGGGGGGGGGGAGCGCATACTTAAGAGTGCTGGACAGAATACTTCCATTCAGGCTGTCGCAAGCCTAGCCGGACGGAGTCAAGGACCCATTGGGGCAGGACGATGCGCGGGCCGGCCCGCTTGCGCTCGAGCTCATGCTGGGCCTTCTTGGCACTCAGTGGCATCGCCGTCACGATGTGTGTGCATGCCGCACTCAGCACTGGCCGCGTCTCTCCGCCCGCCGATTGGATCATCCCTATCAATCCTTGGTTCGTTATCTCCGTCCCAGTGTATCCATTGATATCTGCCACGCCCTCATCGTATCAGCCCATTTTTGTCACTGTGTTCAGATCTGAATGACGTGATGCTCCATTTTGAGAATCTTACAAACTACGACTTGTTTGAGAATCTGTGTCTCAGCGGGTTTAGCTTGGGCGCGCAGTTTGGAGAGCCTACGAGAGTTGTAATGGGAGGAGGACGAGGCGGGGCGCCCGTTGGACTGCTGATGGCCGGTAGCGGCGCTGACGACATGTTGAGCGCGGCGATAGGAGTCGTTATGGGTGACGGGGTTGGCGGGGTCGGCGAGGGTGGAGTCGATCGTGCGATTGAGCCGACTGGTGGCGCTCGATAGGAATGGCGCGTGTGGCACCCGCGTCGACTTGACCGTCGTCACATCCGCCGCCTTCGAGCAACTGCTCCTCGGCCGTGTCGGCCGGCCGCCAGTGGGCTTGTCTTTCCGTATCACGTATCTGTCCATCCACGAATCTGTCCGGGATTGCCGCTTTCGTGAGTGCTTGAATTGGGTGGATGCAGATGAAACAGGAATCGGGAAATCAGAAGCGAATGTGCGTTGCGGCCATTAAGTAGGATGAGGAAAAGTCTGCGACTGCTGAGACATTTCCTGGCGAAATGCACTACTCCGAGACCGAAAACCACCGCGGGTTGAGGCGATCCCCCCGGGTGAGCTCAGCCCAGCTGAAGACCCCGCCGGCGGGGGTAAGGCACATCCCCGAGATCCTCACCAGCCGCGTGACTTGACAGTTCCCGGACCCGGAGGCCGAGTTCCGGAGCTCGGGTGGCCGTTGTGGCTAGCCTCAATAATATGCTTGGACTAGGGTTCAACGGCGGCTGCGCCGCCGGCCTAAACCTAGCCTCCACCTGAAGATTATAACCTACCGTTTAAGGATGACAATGCTCAGGTATTATGCAAAGCATGACTCGACTTGTCCCATATCCATTTGTAAGGACAGAAGCTAACATAACTCGAGCATGAAAAGAAGTTGATTTCTAAATAGAAAGGCATGTTAATTTTTAAAAACACTAAAAGTGGTTTGCCTCTTGTTGCTTGAGCTCGTGGCTAGTCGCTAAGCACTCCAGCTGTTGCCTGCTCAGGACATACGTTCAATGAAATCAACCTATACAAAAGAAGCACTCAGTAACGAGCCATAAACAGGACTATACTACTTACCTCAACACTCAGCCTAGAGCTCATCTCACCCAAAAGAATGCCTCTTATCCACACTACCTCTCCGGATTGTAAGTTCAAAGATTCAAATAAACTTATTTCCGCCGGATAGCAGGTGACAGTTCCCTATTGTACAACAAACAAAGGGTCTTCAGATCTATCGTTACATTGATACAAAGTTATACATAAATACCTGGTTATTATCATCCAACTGCGCAGTTATGATTGAGCCACTACTTATTACCCTAACCTCTCCCCAAACAATCGGTCCTCGGTTTGCTTGTTTCCTAGCGTCAGCTTCTCTTGTATATTGCGCCGAGTGACATAGTACTGTGTGAGCCTGTCCGCAAAAGCTTATTTCCAGGCGGCCATTAAATACAAGCCAAGGTCGCGAGTCTTCGCGTTCGGACCTGGGGCACGTTGTGAAGAGGTCGACCATAATCCCAGGACATATGGATAGCCCATGTTCAGCCCGTCGCCAAGTATGTACGTCTTTAATTGCAAAAGTGAATCGAGTAAAGGTTGGTTGGTGCGCTGCTATTCTGGCAACTGATTCTAATGATAGCATTTTATCTGATCTTAGAGTAACAAAAGACGTTCCCGTTTTGATGATTAAAGTGAAGGCTAGAATGGAACGAAAGTGAATGCCTTTTGTACTTAAATTGCTACATAATCAACCCATAGGTTTCTTGCTCTGCGGCTCTGGATAAAGCATCACATCTTCATGTAGACCCATGCCGTGTATGGCAGTCAGCTCTTAAATCAAGTAACAAAACGCTGTGTTGTGCCATCATTGGCGACTCAGCCTAATTGCAGCATATCACTTGATTCCAGTGTGATTAGAAAAATTATCGATGAAGGATTAGACTGCAGGCTAAAAGGGAACCGAAGGTAAATTCGGATTTTAACTAAACCAACCCATGGCAGCGCCATAGGATAATCGGCTGCGCTTCCGGCTAAAGCATCACATCATGATGTAACTCATTGATGCGTATGGCCTTAAGCATTAAAGCTAGACTTAGTTTAAGTGCAGGTTGGACAAGTAATTATGAATCATAAGCTTTGCTGTCTCCAACCACCTCTTGTTAAACACAACAGCCCAATCCTTAGGGAGATTGAAGGAAGGAATTTATAGAGAAGGTTTTATGCCTGAACCAAGAGCTTAGCCTTTCAACTTCAGCAATCCACCTTGAGAGTATGCCAATATCTTCGTTAATCCTTTGGTGAATAGTATCTAGACCGGCCTCTTCCCCTCCCTCATCTTCCGCGCTATTCTAAAGGCTAAATGTCAATGTACGGCTAAGAACTCGCCATTACGGCATAACAACTGATAAGCCTTACTCTATTAAGTTCGCGCCTGAGGCGGTGGATTTCGCGTCGAAAACGAAGTATAATTGATTGACCGGCCAAGTAAAGGTCGATTATTGCATGATCATCCATTCTCTGGCATTAGAATTCCAACCCGGATATGTCAACTTGACCCGCGTATCGCTTAAGCCTCGTTATTAGATGCCACATTAAGACTATTAAATCAAACATACCAGAGTGAAGTGCACTTTTACGATTCCTTTTAAGAAATGAGGACGAAGCTTTTGCTAAAAGCCAACTATATGTGTACTTTAATACTTCTTTCACCCCCTAAGCCAGGGGTCATCCCTGTTGCAACATTTTTTTTAATCTTCAGACTATGGTCTTTCCAACGGGCTTTAAATAGACCCTGTATAGGAAATGGCAGCCTCTTAATAAGGAGGATTAGTGTACTGCCTCTCAAGATGACAAAAAGACCTCCGATCTTGGAGACATGGTATATACACCTAGGCTACGGTGTACTGTGGTTAGCTGCAGTTTAGCATGGTCAATCCCCCTACTCTCCTCAAGCCTCGGGACTTTCCATGTCATCTCCGCTGCGTAGCCCAGGGGACATGACCCTGCAGCATCAGCTTCCATCCCACATGATGAACTGACGTTCGGCCATAAACCAGTTCTATATCACCAGCACAAGCCTTAAGTTTAATCTTTTTGGCCTAAATGCAAAGTCCTAGCTTGTTGCGAGGTCCAACTCTATCACTATTGATTAAATTTCCTAATCATGTTGAATTTTATTTCAGAACGCTTACTATAGTATGTGGCTCTAAATAACAGGAAACTTTCATTGAGCACATTCTCTGAATTAAGATCACAAAGTATACAATGAAACATTTAGGCCTAAACTCGTACTAATCTTCTTGAACTAATTCTTGATGTACAACATTCGTTGTGGAACTACTCTTATGGAGAATAGAGCTTGAGAGGGAATATTGCTTGAAGGGCTGCCTCTCGGGGAAAGCTGGGAGAGTAAGGTAAGACAAGAAAAAGAGAATAAACTCTTAGAGAAAAAGGGTGTGGCTTTGAAGACATTTTGGTATAAAGATGGGGGTGTTCTCCCAGACTGGTTACTGGCAACGGTGGGCCAGCTACGCTACCCGTAGCGTTAGCGTAGCGTAGCGTTAGCTTATTAAGCTACGCTACATTAAAGCTACCGTTAGCGCCAAATTTTGACAACTAACGCTACAGGATTTTGAAAAAAAAGAAATGTAGCTTTAGCGTAGCGTTAGTTGTCCTCCCAAAAGAACAACTAACGCTAACCAGATTTCTCGTTAGCGGTGTTGTAGCGGTGTTAGTTGTCAAAAAAGCTACGCTAACAAGTAGCGTAGCTTTTGAATCAGCTACGCTAACCTGTAGCGTAGCTTGT